>LOEQ01008636.1:17532-37495 GCA_001685075.1 Bramus lutescens
GGAAAGGTGGATAGGGGAGCAGGGAAGAAGTTATCCTAACCAAGGGAGCCATTTCTGGGTTGGCTAGAATCTTGGCTCTAGAGGAGTTCCCAGGTGTCCAAGGGGATTTCCACAAATAGTTCCATGGGCAGCTGAGGAGAGGGTGCCTGAACTGGCCTTATTCTATAGCCACACTGATGAATATCTTGCACATCACCATAGAACCTTCATCTGGCGATTGGATGGATATAGAGACAGAGACCCATATTGGAGCACTGAACTGAGTTCCCAAAGTCCAAATGTGGAGCAGAAGGAGGGAGAACATGAGCAAGGAAGTCAAGACTACAAGGGGTGCATCCACCCATGGAGACAACGGGACTGATCTGATGGGAGCTCACCAAGGCCAGCTGGACCGGGACTGATGGAGGATGTGATAAAACTGGACTCTCTGAATATGGCTGACAATGAGGGCTGACTGAGAAGTCAAGGACAATGGCATTGAGTTTTGATTCTACTGCATGGACTGGCCTTGTGGGAACCTAGCCTGTTTGGATGCTCACCTTCCTAAACCTGATAGAGGGTGGAGGACCTTGGACTTCCCACAGGGCGGGAAACCCTGACTGCTCTAGGACTGGAGAGGGAGGGGGAGAGGGAGTAGGGGGAGTGGGAGGGAAATGGGAGGAGTGGGAGGGAAATGGGAGGAGGGGAGTAGGTGGTAATTTTTAATAAGTAAATAAATAAGAAAATAAAATCAGAATAAAACCAAAGAAGATAAATACACACACTATCACCACCAAAACTGAAACATAAAAGGAATTAACAATCACTAGTCTTTAACATCTCCTAAATCAATGCACTAAATTTGCCAATAAAAAGACACAGGTTAACAAAATGAATGAAAAAAAAAACTGGGCCCACTCTTCTGCTGCATACAAGAAACACACCTCATCTTCAAAACCAGAAATTACATCAGAGTAAAATGTTAGGAAAAATTTCCCAATTAAATTGGCCTAGGAAGCAAGCTGGTATAACTATCCTAATATCTAACAAAATAGACTTCAAACTAAAATTAATCAAAAGAGATGGAAAAGGACATTTAATATTCATCAAAGGAAAAGTCCATCAAGACAGTCTCAATTCTGAACACTTATGCTGAAAAAAGAAGGGCATGCACATTTATTAAAGAAACATTACTAAAGCTTAAGTCACAAATCAAATTTGACACATTAATAATGGGGAGACTTCAATGTCCCACTCTCACCAATGGTCATATCTGCCCAACAGAAACTTAACAGAGAAATAAGATAAATAAGAGATGTGATGTCTCAAAGAGGCTTAACAGGCATCTGTAGAATATTCAACCAAAACACAAAACAAAATTACTCTCAACTCCTCATGGAACAGTCTCTAAATTTGACCGCATACTAGATCATAAAGCAAATCTCAACACATACAAAAATTGGAACAACCCCTTGTATCTTATCAGACCACCATGGTTTAATGCTAGAGTTCAACAACAGAACAAACTACAGAATGCTCAAAAATGTATTCAGCCACAGATAAGGCTGCACTTCTGGGTTCTAAAGGCAGGCACATGTCATCAGGCGCAAAAGGCCCAGCATGACCCACGTGGTTACATTCACATATGACCCAGCTAAACCCTTGCGCACATGCATGAGTCACCCGTCATCCATGTTAGCCGTGTGATGTAGTCACACCAACCTCCTATGCACATGTGTGGGGCAGCCTTTAAAAGCTGGACGCTCCAACTTTCACTCTCTCTGCACCTCGATCTCCAGGCCTGTGCACATTCACCTCTAATCAACTCCTAAGCAGGTTTGTTGGCATTCTGTGTCTCCTTCTCACTCTGCACAGGTAATTTCAACAAACCCATAGAAACTTAACAAGTCTCACCTGAACTCCCACTGGGTCAAGGAAAAAATAAAGGAATAAAATACTTCTTAGATTTAAATGAAATCAGACACACAACATAATCAGACTTAGGGAAACCAATGAAAACAGTGCTAAGATGAAAATTCATAGCACTAAGTGCCTATGCAAAGAATTTGAAGAAATCTCACCTCACATAACAGCAAACCTGAAAGTTCTAGAACATAAAGAAGCAGACTCACTCAGAAAGGGTACTAAAAAATAATCAAAATCAGGGATGAAATAAATACAGCTGAAAAAATAACAATAGAAATATCAATGACACAAAGAGTTGGGTCCATAAGAAAATCAGCAAGAAAGACAAACTCTTATCAAAGCTAACCAAAAGGCGGAGAGACTTTCAAATTAACAAAATCAGAAAGAAAAGATGGGGGTATAACAGTCTCCAAGGATCACAGAGAATCATTAGATCATACTTCAAAAACCTGTACTACACAAAATTCAAAAACCTAAAATAGACTACTTTCTTAATAAGTATGACATACCGATATTTAATTCAAGACCAGATAAACAATTTAAATAAACCTATGACAACTAAGGAAACAGAAGCAGGCTTTAAAATCTGCCTCCCACACACAAGATAGGCCATGGCCAGATGGGTTAAGCACAGAATTCTTTCAGAATTTTAAAGAAGAACTAATGCCAATACTTGTTAAATTCTTCTGAGCAAGAGAAGCACAAGGAGTATTGTCATGTTCTTACCCTAATACCCAAAATAAATAAAGATACAACAGAAAAAGAGAATTCCAGATGAATCTTCCTCATGAGCATTGATGGAAAAATACTCAAGAAAATACTGGCAAATCAAATCCAAGAACACATCAAAAATGTCATTCACCGTGATTAAGTAGGCTTCATCCCTGAGATCCAGAGATGTTTCAACATATGAAAATATGTCAATATAATTTACCATATAAACAAATTGAAATAAAAAACATATGATCTCATCTTATTAGATGCTGAAAAAGCATTGACAAAATCCAAAAAAATGTTAAAAATTCTAGAAAGAAGCAGTGATACAAGGAGCATACATAAACATAATAAAGGCAAAGGCAATATACAGCAAGCTGACAGCCAACATCAAACTGAGTAGGAAGAGGCAAAAAGTGTGCAAGTAGTCTGTTTATTCATGGGAAGATAGTAATTTCATATTTCCAATACACCCTATAATGGAAATAGACAAGTGTAATAATGACAGGATCCAATGCTATATTTCACAAAGGAATATAATATTTACATGTATTAATTTAAAATTTAAAACAAGATAAATAAAATCTTCTTGGCTTTAGTGTTTCATCATTTTTCTTGCATTAAAAAGGTTTAGCATAAGTCACTTATTTGAAATCTCTTTTCCTATGAGTTCAATAATTTGCATCTTGAATCCAAATTCTGCACCTGCAATATTCTTCCCTTGTTCAAAAAACTTACTCCGGGCAAGGATTGTTTTCATTACAGAAACTGCTCTTCTCTTTTCTCTCTAAGCTTTATTGGGAAAAATCCTATTTTTCTATTTCTCTTACAGTCTTCCATCCTGTTGTATAATTTTAAGGTTTGTTCCTTATTTATTATCTGTATTTATATATTTTTTCCTTCAACATATCAATATGTTTAAAGTATAAATCTTCAACATAGTCATATATTCAGTTGGCAATCAATGTCAAGGTTTTAATCTGAGATATATAATACTATCTCAGACAAATAAAACAATTTTCAGAGAATTTAAGTAAAGAAAAATAACCTCAGGAAACTCATTATATTTTACCTAAACTGCACCCTTTTTCCTGGTTTCACTCTATATTATTAACATGGATATATTGGTAATTGATTTCATAACTTTTAAGACTCATTAAGATCCTTGCTTGTTACAGTTCCTTATCCAATGAGTTGGCTGGGAGACATAACACTAATCCTTCAAGCTTGGCCAAATAAGAAGCCATGTTTTCAGAATAACAACCCAGAAACTATGCACATTGGCCTACGATGCTGACCTGTGAATATAATCCATGCCTGTGTGGCAGTTGTGCTTTGTCACTCATGCTGCAAGTTATTGTCGGAAATGGGTTATTTTGCATCCCATTAGTGAATCGAGTTTAAGCATGTGAGAATTGAAACACAAATAATTGATATTACTAAATTTGGGGTAGACTAAGGAGGTCCTCTTATTCCCATGCACTTTGACAAACTTAGATGCAGTTCTTCACAAAGTCTCTTTTCTTCTCTTTCTTTAGAACCTTTAATTTTTAACAGAAATTTTCATTTTTCTTTTAAAGTCTATACAAATGTCCATCCAATATTTTACCGAATTAAAAAAAAAACAAACATTCGTTTTTGTCATGTAAAAATGAAATAAAAAACATAAGTAAGAAAGAATTGTATTTTTTTGTTGCAGACTAGTATTCTAAATTCAGTGAGTGACAACTGGGAAATATTGCCTAGTCTCTGAAGTGGAAGGGGAAAAATAGAGATACAAAAATAGGTAAGCTCAGGACCAAGGCACTGTACTCAACATATCTCATTGACCTGGTTTTTCAGTACATCCTCCAAATGTTTCCACTAACTCACACTGTGACTTAAAACCCTCCTTTCCATTCATGAGAGTTGAGACCAATTTCTTGCTGTTGAAACAGCCTTGGGCAAAAGTAAATCCTTGTCTCTTTTCTGTCATCCATTATGATTTTTATCAACATGTTTGTATGGAAATTGATTTTTTTTACATCCATTGTACATAAGGTGGATCATAATCAATGGGGAGGTTGAGATCATCTTTTAAAAACAGAAGAGGATATACACTACATCAAATGCACATTAAGAACTATTGTACAATAAAAAGAAAGAAGAGAAAACAGTTTTGTGCTGTCATTTACTTACTATTTTGCAACAGACCGCCCCAGACAGCTTCCTGTGGTTGGAATCTATGAGGCATCCCTGTGTTGTTATGCTTTGTTTAATTATTTTTCACTAAGATTATTTTACTCATAGCCAACACAGTCTTGGCTTTAAACATAAGTTATTTAGTCAATAGAGAAACCAAGCATGTCTATTCAGAATTTTGAATGTGTTAACATTTTCTCAGATAGTGTGAAAAATGTAGGACTGGAATCATCATGGAAATGTGGAACACAATTTGTAAAGTGTTTTCTCCAATTGTCTGCTTTGTTGTGAGAACAAATACATTCTTTTAATATTCTGTCATCACCTCTAATTGCAATGTCTATAGCTTAGTGGTGGTTTGTAGCCTGCTGAGATTATGAAATTGACAATGTTTTGGAAGTCTCATTTTAGTTTTCTAGCAAACAGTAACTCATATGAGTATACAGATATTTATATGTTTTTCAAGGGGAGGGTAGAAATATAGATAAGGCACCTAGGACACCCAGGTAAAAAGAAAGAGAGAGATGAAAGTGGTATCTCAATAGTTATATCTTTGTATATTTACACAAACGTGATGAATATTTTAAAAAATTGTGAGAAGGCTCCACCCACCACAGTCCCAGCAGCAAGTCATCAGTTAAGACACCTGTGGGAAGAGAGTTTCACCACCACAATCACCACCCATTCTCCCAGACAACCATCCAGCATGGCATCAGAAGACCCCAATAGCATAGGCTCCACCTTCACTGTATGGAGGAAGAGGTAAGAAACTGGTCTCCCAACTGGACATGCCTTGTCTTAAGGCCCTAGATCCTGGGGCAAATCCTGTGTCCCTCTCACACACATTGTACCTACAGCAGCTTGTCAGTAGGTAAGATTACAGTGGGCAGACTACTTCACCATCCCTGAAACCCCCTGGACTCTGTAAACTACAAGTCCCACTCCACCACCAAAACACCTGGAATCCATCCTCCTCCTCCAGTCAATTATGCCTGCAGCATTAGAGGCCACGTGGAAGCACACACACACTGCTTGCACGAATTGGAAGAAGAGTGCCCACAGAGGCACAGGCAACACCTGCACCAACTGGAGGCAGAAGCAACACCCACATGTATTATTACCACAAACTCATATGGGTAGTCAGCATGTAAGAATACATTCCAAAACATAAAGTGCAATATGGTACCACTAGAACCTAGTGGTTCTACAACTGTAAACCTGAACATCCCAACACAGAAGAAAACTACATAAAAATAATTATGAAGATGATAGCGGCCCTTACAGAGAAAATGAAAATTCCCTAAAAGAAATAGAGAAAATCACAAGCAAGAAAATTGGAGGAAATCAATAAATCCCTTAAAGAAAGCAAAGTCACATACATGAAGAAAAAAGTTCAAGACTTGAAAAATCAAAAAGAGGCAATAAAAATAACATACTAAGGCAATTATGGAAATGGAAAATCTGGTAACATTAATCTGAACTTCAGATGCAAGTATAACCAACAAAATGCAAGGGATGGAAAAGAAAAGAAAAAGAAAGAAATTGAAGATATGATAGAGGACATATAGTCATCAGACCAAAAAATATGCTAAATTGAACAAACTCTTAACACAAAGCATCCAGGAAATCTGGGACACCAAAAAGACCAAACCTAAGAATTATAAGGATAGAAGGAGAAGAATACCATCTCAAAGGCACAGAAAACATATTCACAAAAAATTAAAAAGTAAACTTTCTGAACCTATAGAAAGAAATGGCTGTGAAAATGCAAAAAGCTTACAGAATGAAAATAGACAGGTTCAAAAAAAATCCTCTTGACACAAAATAATCAAAAAAGTAATCATACAGAATAAAGAAAGAATATTAAGGGCTACAGAGAAAAATTACCAACATATAAATGCAGATCCATCAGAATAACTCTCGAATTCTCAATAGAGGTTGTGAAAGTCAGAAGGTCCTGGACATTTTGCAGACAATAAGAAGCCACTGATGTCATCACAGACTACTATGTTCAGCAAAACTTTCCATCATCATAGATGGAAAAAAAGCAAGATATTTCATGACAAGCTCGAGTTAAACAATGCATTTCCACAAATCCAGGACTACAGAAAGTACTAGAATGAAAACTCCAACCCAGAGAAATGAACTAACAGCATGAAAACACTGGCAATAGAAAATCTCACTCCAACAAATCTCAAAGAAGGAAACATACATTTATATCCACTACCAACAACAAAACCAAAAAATCACAGGAATTAATAATCACTGGTCATTAATATCCCTTAATATCAAAGGACTCGATTAACCTACAAAAAGACACAGACTAAGAAAATGGTTACAAAACAGGATCTATACTTCTCTTGCATACAGGAAAACACACCTCAACTTCAAAGACAGATATTATCTCAGAGTAATAGTTTGGGAAAAAGATTTTCCAATCAAATGGGCCTAAGAAACAAGCTGGTATAGTTATCCTAATATCTAACAAAATAGATTTCGAACTAAAATTAATCAAAAGAGGTGGCAAAGGACATTTAATATTCATCAAAGAAAATATTCGTCAAGATAAAGTATACTCACATTTATGCACCAAATAGAAGGGCACATATATTTGTAAAAGAAACATTATTAAGTTTAAATCACATATCAAACCTCACATACTAATAATGGGAGAGTACAACACCCCATTCTCACAAATGTACAGGTCTGTCAGCCAGAAGTTTAACAGAGAAATAAGGGAACTAGCTGATATTATGACTCAAATGATTTAACAGACATCTGTAGAATATTCCACCCAAACAAAGCATATACCTTCTTCTCAGAACCTCATGGAAACGTCTTTAAAATTGATAAAAAGCCTCAGTCACAAAGCAAATCTCAATAGATACGAAAAAATTTGAAATAACCCCTTGCAACTTATTGGGAGACCATGGCTTAAAGTTAGAATACAACAACAACAGAAATTTCAGAAAGCCTTCAAACTCAGTGAAAATAAATAACATAAAATTGAATCATTACATGGTCCAGGAAGAAATAAAGAAATTAAGGACTTTCTAGAATTCAATGAGAATTAATGTAAAATATATGAAAACTTATGGGATGCTGTGAAATCAGTGCTAAAAGGGAAATTCCCAGCACTAACTACTCAAAGGATTTTGGGGAAATCTAACAATGGCAACTTGACTTAACTGCATAACTGAAAGCTCTAGAACAAAAAGAAGCAAACTCATCTAGGAGGAGTAGACAACAGAAAATGATCAGATTGGGGGCTGAAATCAATAAAAAAAGAGAGCAAAACAAAGAACCAATGAAACAAAGAGTTGGTTCTTTGAGAAAATCAACAAGATAGACAAATTGGACACTAAGCTTATTGCAAAAAGTGAGAAAAAATAAAATTATGTAGGCATTCATCTTTTCAGAAGAAAATAAGAATGTTACATTAACTGTAATGATAAATTGAAAAAAGCAGGACTGGGGAGATGGCTTAACTGCTAAGAATGTCAAATGCTCTTCCAGAGGGTCCCAGTTCCATCCCATTCACCTACAAAACAGCTCAGAATTAGAACATTAGATGTTCTTCCAGAAGATCCTAGTTTCATCCTATGTACCCACATAGTAGTTCACAGCTGTTTGTTACTCCAATTTCAGGGTAGCTGGTCCCCTCTTCAAGTCTCTCAAGGCACCAGAAATGTTTGTGGCACACAAATATACACACAAGCACAGAATATACATACTCATAAAATAAACAAAGTAATGCAATTTTTAAAATGGAGGAAGGTGTTAGAATTCATGAGAGTTCACGTTTTGATGTTGTTAGAAATATGGCTGGTACTTGCACTCCCTGTTGTGTAGATTGTCTTTAACATGTTTATTTGCCTATAAAGTAAGTCACTTGCTATATAGAAGAATTTAAGCTTGATAGAATTCGACTTCTAGAATTATTATGTATCATTATCATTATTATTTTCATACAAATTTAAGAGTGATGGAAGAAGTTATGGGAGAAAGAGGAAAAAAGAAGAGGAGGATCAGGAGGAGGAGGAGTGGACCCACAAAGCTTCTATGTAGCTGGAGCATCCCCAGAAGCAAAGAACCAAGGAGTTCTTAGTCTTCAGGCTCATTGGAGGATTTAAGACAGAGAGTAAGTGGATGGAAGAAGCAGTGAGTCAACTACTCCAGTTGTCCCAACAAGATGCCCGTGCCTCACTTGGTTTCTGCCATGTGGTCTTGAAAAATCTTAGGTAAATATCTCATTTAGCAGAAAAAAGTACAAAAGAACTGGAGATTTCTTCTGCCATTCTGAACTTTTGTACGGGGCTCATTCTTGTACCTGTTGCTTTGTGACCCTATTATATGTGGCTGTTTTTTCAATTTCTGTTCTCAGCATTTCCCACCTGTGAATAAGTAACAGTAAAATAATTTAAGAACAAAACTAAATGTCAGACCTCCAGAAATATTGGGCATTTCGTGCCCCATCCAGGAAAGTACTAAGGACAATTTGGGCTTATGGATAAAGATACAAATCAACGCATTCAAACTAAACTGGCCAGCCCATTTGAGTGCTGTATTTGGGAAATATTTGCTAGCATCACATCTTTGAAAACTTATTTAAAACAATTTTCATTAAATTTCTCATAACTTTTCTTCACAAGTGTCAAGATGTTTGGTGTTCCTGAATTTACAATTTAACTTATTATGAAATATTTATTTATCTACTTATTTTTAAGTGTATATGTTTGTGCATGTTAAAGATATTATTACTTTACTCTTTCCCTTGCAGACATACTGTTTCCAAATATCATCAATTGAAGAGACTATCATCTTGATATTATATATCTTCTTCTTGAGTGTATATTCATTTATGCATTTCTAGGTTTTCTACTGTTCCACTGGTCTACATATTGTTTTCATGTCCAAATTATAATGTGTTATTTTCTATAAGCTTGCAAATATATTTTAAAATGTTACACGAAAACTTTATTTGTTTTTATTGATAATTACTCTGACTATGTGTGATCTTGTGTTGCTTGCTGAATCAGCTGAATAGCACGGGACAAAGGATAACTTCATAGTGACTGAAAGATGATGAGACAGGACAGGTATATCACAACACCTTGCCATTTGACCACAGAAAATAATAAAAGGAAAAACCTGGCTTCAGTAACTTTGATCTATGTTGTATTACAATACAAATCTTAGTTGTATTACAATAATATCTAAATACTATTAGCATCATAGTTTTGAAGTTTCTTCCTACAGAGCTGTCAACAAAATACATATGAAAATTCCAAATAAAGACATAAAAAATGAGCAGTTTCTACTCTTTTTAAGTCTCTACCTACCATGGAATTTCTTAATTTTTGCTTATTAATAATTTTCTATATTATGAAATTTGCAAACAGGATTGTTATTCTAAATACTGGAGATTTCAGCTCACTCAAAGAACCCAAACTCACCACTTGAATATATATGTCCCCTTAAATCATTTTTTTCCAGTTGCTAACTTGTCTTATCACCAAATTCCTGTGACAGTGGCAAGACTGTTCAGGTGCTGACTGGAGAATTGTCACATTGTCCTGGGACCTCACTTGACATTCACAGATGGCAGCACTAAAATTCAGCAAACATATAAGAATAAAAATTGAAATGAGGGGCTAGAATGGTAGCTTTGATATTAAGAGTGAGTATTACTGTCACAGAAGACATAAGTTCAGTTCCAGGTACTCACTATGAGTATCAGGTAACTGCCTGTAGGTTCAGTTCTAGGGCAACTTAAGCTTTCTGCCATCTGTGAACACCTGCACACACACGCACATATAGAATCACACAGACATGAACACACATAATTTAAAATTAATAATTATATAAAATAGTTTTAGAAAATGCAGATATCATACAAACAGATATCAAATAGTTTTAGAAAAGACAGCTATCATATAGACAGATATTAAATAGTTTTAGAAAAGACAGATACCATATAGACAGATAACAAATAATTTTAGAAAACACAGATATCATATCATATCATATATCATATAAAAGTAAGCAAATAATTGAGTACATATTTCTGCAATTTCAAAGTGGAAATGAATAAAAAGCATATGAAAATTCTTTTAACATTATCATCTTAGGAAATCAAAACTAAAATAAATGGACATGATACCATATTAGTATGACTGTTGATAAATAAAAGAAAATAATATGAGCTAATGAATATGGAGAAAAAAAGTGAAACATATGTAATGAGATCTGGTTAAATATAAGTTGTAGGAACTATTATTAAAACCTGCATTGCTATTCCCCAACAGCTACAAATGGAATATGATCGAATATAGCAGGAAGCCTTTTGTCCAGGATGCTCAGCCCTGAAATAACCACACAGAAACTGTATTTATTAAATCACTGCTTGTCCCATTAGGTCTACCTTTTTTAATGGCTAACTCTTAATTCTTAATCTAACCCATCTCTATTAATTTATATTTTACCATGAAGCTTGTGGCCTACAGATAAGGTTCCAACATATCTGTTTCCAGTCGTGGCTTCCTAGCTTCTCTAAACTCCGCCTTCCTTTTTCAGCATTCAGTTTAGTTTCCCTGTCTAGCTCTGCTCCACCCTATCACAGGCCAACGCAGATCCTTTATTCAATAACCTATCATATTTACAGCATACAGAGGGGAATCCCACATCAATCAGAGTATGGTCATACACTACTGCTTTTAAACGTGCATTCAGGAGAAATAAAATTATTATATCAACTAAATATCTGCATTAATTAATCTAGAGAAGCCAAGGTTTGGAAGCAATCAGGTGTTCGTAGAGGTATACATTCTATTGAATTATGTATATACATATATATTAGAATATTCCATTAGAAAAAAAAGAATCCTGTTACTTGTCAATAACTTCAGATTATATGATACTAGATGAAATAAACAAGACAAAGAGTGGAAGCATACTACAAAATACCATTTATGTGAAGATCTAATATATTCAAACTCATCACATATAGAAAGATTTAGTGATAGGTTCCAAAGTCTTGGGGTGGGAGGGGCAGGAAGAGGACACCAATTTTTATATGCATGATAAATATATTATTGAGATATTGTATTGGCAAAGCATACTGTTTATGTATAAACAAACTTCCATCTAAAGTTTTGCTAAGAAGATAGATATCAAAGTGCTGATAATATACAAAGATATAATATTGACAAACAAATATAAATATTTTTAGTAATATGAAGTATACTTAACACATACTGGCTAAGTGCAAATGGACCACTGCTGTTTTATAAAAAAATTGTAGTATTTACTAATTTAAATATAAATTTAAATTATAAATTTATCTAAATCATTTAACTTAATAATTTTATTTAAAAGACTATGAAATAAAAGTATATATACTATTTTAGCAACCATACTTAATGATCATTTGGTTAAAAACAAAACATAAGCAAAACAACTGTTAGCCAAGTAGGCATAAGACACTTTCACTGTAAAAGTGTAAAAATTAGGTAACAGATCATCGTAGCGGGAAACTATGTTTTCTCCTAAGGAAAGGGTTCACTGGATTCTTCCAATTTCATTGAGAAATTAAACTTGTTAGACAATTAAAAATCAAATATCTCGGAAAGAATCTTCTATCACTTTATTTAATTAGGAGAAAGGTGAGATATTTGGAATAGGTAAGAGAACATTTTGGAACTTAGAATGCATAAACAATGCCAGAGAAAGATTGCTGGAAACACACAAGACTGATTTATACACCACATCAAAATTTCATAGTTCTTTTAGTTTTACTAGAGAGAGGTTATTTTTTATGTATATAAATAAAAAAATCTACAAGTTAACATTGGATCTGAAACCTTAGTAAGTAATTAATTACAGGCTCAATTAAGTGCATTCCTTTGAAAATTATTGCCAATATTGGCCCTGCAATGACATTCAAGAAATATATTTGTCATATTTAATTTACTGGTAAGCTTAATAATACTTTTTTAATAATATATACTCTGCTAGAAATTTACAGATTTCATGATTGCAAATCTAAAATTTTATTACAGGATCATGATTTTCCCACTATGCTCCACTATTTCCCTTAAATTTAAATTCCATGAAGTTTGTATCCATGTTGAATCTCCTGAAAAATAACTATTTTCCTCCAGCCTCTTCTCAAATATAAAACAGGATTCTCTTGTGTCTGCAATATGCTGAATGCTGCTGATGTCTATTACAATGCCAGGTATGTTGTTGGGACAACAAAATGCTCAAGCCTCAGGGAAGAAAAGTTTCTACTTAGTATCCCCAACTTGTGCCCAACTTCAAGGATAGCTTCTCCATAAGCTAAGTGCTTCATAAGTAAAGTGAACAAGTGAATAAGGAATGAACTGAATGTATTAAAAGTATGCCATGGGGAGAAGAGATAAAATAATTTGGCTGAAGTACTAATTTTTAAGTTTAAGAAAAAAAAGTGTTGAGTCAGAAGGGAATAAATAAGTACAGATTTAAAGAATACTGTCTTAAGCTTTTATAACTTAAGCACCAGATGAAATATTCTATGAAGGAAAGGATTAATACAAACACAGCGAAGCTGGTAAAATCCCATCTCCACTTGTTAATGGTATTAAAAATTCACAGTTTCATAGAAAAATAATACATAAAAATTCCATCAGCAGCAGAAATTTTATACTCAGTTTATTAAAAAAGAAAAATAACAATAAAACATAAGTCTTTCTCCACCTCAAACTTGATAGCTTCAGTTAGTAAAACAAACTTTTTGCTCTCAGTTTCATCCTACTTTCCCATTGCTTTTCTTAAATACTGTGTCATCTGCTGCTCTTCTTTCTAAAGGATAAGTGGGAAGATATCAAATGATACATGAGATATGAGCAAACAACCTGTTATTTTCTTCAGTGTCTTCTCAAATTCAAAGGACATATTCTTTCTTGTGACTTGAATAAAATCTGTCCTTTGGGGGATCCTGGGAGATAATGAAAATGCATCCTCAGAAATTTTAGGTATAATTATTAAATGCAAATTTACAAACCTGATCCTCCTCTTCTCCATCAGTCATGTTCTCCTCCAGGCCTGGGGATTATGGATGTATTACCTCTGGCTCTTGCATGTCCTCTTTAGGCAAACCTCATTAGGCTGCCTCTGTTCCTTTAGCACAATACCAAGGAAGGTGAAGAAGAGGCCTGGTGATCAAAAACTAGGTTTGGTTTAACTTGGTATTACTTACATTAAGAATAGAAAGTGTTTCTTCTCTAATGAATGTCATTTTGCTACTGACATCATTTGTTTGAATCATTTTACTGTTGTTTTGAGATGGGTTCTGACTATGCAGCTCAGGCTACCTTGTAGATCCTACATAACCAAACTGTCATCAGACCTACAAACCCCCTGGTTGTACCTTCTTAGCAATGGTGTCAAAGGTGAAACTAGTGATGCTTTATCTTCCTGACACCTTGACCCCTCAAACACAATTGTAACAGCTACGTGTTTTAGAGTTGTGTCTGAGCAAAGCACCATGAGGAAGGAAGGTTTTATTCTGGCTGTTATTGGGAGAGTATAGCTGTTCATGGAAAGAAATTAAAGGTTTCTGTAGACAGCAGACCAAATGGCATCTGCAGGCTGGAAACAGAGATAGATAAATATTGATGCTCCATTCCTTTTCTTTTTATTCAGTCTAGGAAATCAGACTGCAAAATATTCTGATTCACAATTATAGTGGGTCTTCCCATTTCAATTTTCCAAATTTAGAAAATCCTTCATAGACATAGGTCAGTTGTTTACTTTCATAGTGATTCTAAATATTGCATAGTTGGTTGTCAAGATTAGCCTATAATGTTAATATAAACCTCACTTTTGGACTATATATATTAAACACACACACAGACATATTATATATATGGATTTAGTACAACTCAACTATTCATATACAACTCAAACAAACCAGGTATCTCTATGATTCTACAAGTGTGGCTTCTTGAAGTCATTCCATTTAATTTAAATGTATTAGTAGCTGGTTGCTAAATACTCTAAATCTACCTTGTAGGTCCATTTGAGTCTCCAAACATCTACCTTTTTTCCCAATGGAGACAAAGTTTGAAGATGCAGCTTAGTACTTCTATAGTGCAGCTTTTCTACAGTCACATGATACTGCCTGTAAGGGCACCTTCACACACACACACACACACACACACACACACACACACTCGCATGAAAACATTCATACCTGAAATAAGTGGTAGATGAGTAACAAGTAGATAAAAGGTAGATAGACATATAGATGACAGACAGATGTAGCTAACAGTTCAATTATTCTCATAACCTTCTGCACACCTAATGACATATTTTCATTAAGTTGTATTAACAATAATATTTTAAATAATTAATAGTACTTTTGAGCTTGTTAAAGATTTTTGGTGCGGACAACTGCATGGCTGGCCAGCAACTTCATGTTGTTCATCCAGAAGACACTGGCCACATGGGTCAGACTTCAGAAGTTCAGGCTGTCATTTACTAAAGCCTAAGAATTGCTCAGCTTGAAAAAGTAATATTTCTTTGAAGCTGCAATTTTGAAATGGCTTAAAAATGTAGGCTATCCGCAGGGAGAATAAGTCCTTTTATACTCACATACAACATCCTCAAACTGCTGGTCTCTCCTTATAAACACACTTATGTAATTCAGTCATATAATAAATTATAATTATGGACTGAGTATGGAAAGTCTGAGAATTCAGAGAAAAAAAAATGTTTATACCTGGACTGCACCAGAAAATTTATATTCACATGTGTGACTACAGGATGGTAGGATGACATAAAATAGCATTTGTTATGTCAATTTACTTGGAATTATTAAATGGTATATGATGCATGACTCTAATATTGATTGTGGAGCTTTATTAGAACTTGCATGTAAAGGTCTTTTCTAAAAAGCCAGGGCTGAATCAAGATAATCGCTAATTTAAAAGCCATCAATTTAAAATGAATATTATTTTAACATATTCAAAGAATGTATGTATTAGAACTTTATTACAATATTTTAATTTTAATATTTCATGCTACTTGTATCAAACCTGCATTTGGCAGCTGGAATAATTATCCATTAATCTAGATCATAAATTTTATGAAGAATGATTATCAAGTGATTGTAAAATCATGAGTGTAACACAAATATAAGGTGAAGATATATCAAAGATGTTAATTCAATATTGAATAAGAAACTATTGAAGAAGTTCAAAGCAGAATATCAAGAAACACATAAAATTCATTCATTTCTCTAAAAATATCCATTCACATGGTATCAATAAATTGTTTTATATAATGCAATTAACAAACTTTATAATCAAAACTTGTTTTCATTGTTTCCATTTTATCCATATTATACATCTGGAAAATAGCTTCCAGATAATTAAAAACCATAGGTAACCCACATGTTAATCTATAAAACCTAACTGTGTTTCTCCATTTTACAGTCAAATGTCTTCCAAATATTACCTAAGCCTAATGTCACTCT
Source organism: Bramus lutescens (assembly GCA_001685075.1). Classification (NCBI taxonomy): domain Eukaryota; kingdom Metazoa; phylum Chordata; class Mammalia; order Rodentia; family Cricetidae; genus Bramus; species Bramus lutescens. Next base: position 33,851 of record LOEQ01008636.1, read on the forward strand.
ATATGGAGTGGCACTACTGTATTACATATGCTATTTCTCAAAGTTATTCAATCTCTCAACTTTATTGCTTATATATAAATATATATTATATATGCATATATATACACATATATACATTATATATGCATATATATATATATGAACTGAAGTGCTGAGCAGTGGTGAAGAACGCCTTTAGTCCCAACATTCGGCAGGCAAAGGCAATCAGATCTCTGTGAGTTTGAAGCGAGCCTGGTCTACAAGAGAGGCAATTTCCAGGACAGGCTCTAATCCTACAGAGAAATCCTTTCTTGAAAAACAAAAGAAAAAAATACAAACAACCCCAAACAAACAAAAAAAGAAGTGAGGTACATTTATAAATATTGAGTTAAAAATAATTTTCATGTAAATTTCCATTGCTTATCATGTCATTTATTAAAGAATCTCACATAAAATAATTAGGCATAAAATAATAGCTATTCCTTATAAAGGTAATCATATTATAAAATTTGAATGAAATGTAAATACACTGAATGTTTAAAGCACTGTGATTTATTAACACAAACACAACAGTATGTTTTTCACATGGGATAGCATAAACAAATATATTTGAAACTAGCGATGATAACAGTATATATACTTGGCTGTTAAAATATACTGTTCTAAAAGATATACTAGTGTTAAAAAAATCTTGAAAATGTTTTAAATTGATGAAAATACATAAGTAACTATGTGAATTTTAAAATAATGTCATGTTTCTGTGATGATTTTTGTCTCTTGAAAAGAATCCAAACTTGAGCTATAACAGTTCATAATGCTTCTTCCTTTCCTTCCCAGAGGTCAACTAATCAGAGCTCTCAGAAAAGGGAGCTCCACATCTCAGGATAAAGAAGGAAGTGGTTTAGAATACTTAATTAAGTGGAGAAAAATATTAACAAAAGCAAATGACGTTTAGAACTAAATGCTCCCAAAGTAAAATCCATGTCCCTGCTCTCCCAGCGATCATTGTCATGCAGGCTGCAGACCATTATGTGCAAGTAGGGCACCCCCTAGTGTTCAGAAGCTAAAGCGGCTTCTTCAGTGACCATTTATAAAGCTACATTAAAATTAAACACACACACACACACACACACACACACAATTGAAGGAAAAAAACTGTCAAAATAGACGTGTTAACCATATAAGTGCATTTGAAAACAGCAATATAACTACATAGAAAGAAAATGTCTCCCATCTGTCACTATCTCCCTTTTCACCAAATGAAAGCAGCCTACTGATTTCACAGCAGGTATCTTACACAGGTATTTACATTGCTTTGGTTTTATGGTTTCTTCCAGTAGTGGCAATACCTTATCTTCCGGCTCCTCAACTTTTGGCAGTATTCAATCCAAAGTTTAAAATAGTTGGACTGCCACAAAAGGTATTTGGCAAATATGGATTTATTTCCTGCCAATTTTCTTTCTTTCTTTCTTTCTTTCTTTCTTTCTTTCTTTCTTTCTTTCTTCTTTCTTTCTTTCTTACTTTCTGTCTGTCTGTCTTTCTTTCTTTCTTTTTTGCAAGAACAGCTATTTTGTTTAATTTCATTTTAAATTTCCCCGCAGCAAGTTCATTATAGAATTATATGAAGTCATTTTCTGTCCCAATCCTAATCTTTATCATCACTATTGAGAATCAGCTACCAGCACATAATCCATTTTCTTATCCACCTCCTGGGACACAAGCAGCCATGTAGGTTTCTGGGACAGGTTTAACTGATAGTAATAATAGTGATAATAATAACATAAACACTGCAAGGCACCTTACTCTCTATTGTTCCAAGTAAGCAGTGTCTTCAGGCTTTCTCTGTGAAGAGCCAGGATTGTACTGAGCATTTGATTCCAATTTACCTTCGAGTTTCATTAGTGTTTTTGCATACATGAAGATGTTGTCACCTGCATTCATTCTAGCACTCACATTTCCTGAGAACTGCTGTTTTCCTGTTCATTTCATTTCTTTTCATTGCCTTGATTTCAGCAGTGACTTCAACCAGGATCCAGGGCAAAACAAATAAGCAACACTTTTTAATTGTATTACAGAACTCTAGACATTTAGTGCTCACATACTATCAGGTCTGCTGGGATATGCTTTCAGTGATGCAGCTGTTGTTGTGTCACAGATACTCTATAAGGAACTCTAATAAACTCATCTATTCTTAAAGCTGGACTTTAGTGGTATTCTTCAAGTATTCTATACTCAGTTCCCTTTGGAGTAAATAGATGTTTGCTAATGGCTACTCACTGCATAAGAATGTACCTAACCATGCCTGCCTATTTTTATTTATTTATTTATTTATTTATTTATTTATTTATTTATTTATTTATTTTACTGTGCTCTGGGGAGGAAACTTCAATGTTCAGGCTTGTTAGGCAAGCAAAATAGTTCTGAAGCTACCACACCAGTTCTTCAATGACATTTTAATTACTGTATATCATTTTATTATTATATCACCTTTATATCTTTTGTATCCTTCCTGTTGTTCTGCTTCCTACAACTTTCATCTTCCATGCTATGCATATATCATACATACATTCATCTGCAGATATATGAATGCTATAATCATGACATACCTATGTGTATATGCATGCATATACTACTTATATTGGACACAAGTAAGTGTATATGCGTACACATGCACACGTGAATATATACAGGCATCACATACTATATATATGATATACATATATATATATATATCCCAGCAGACGTGATAGTATATGCATGTTTTACATATGACACACACACATATATATGTTATTCTATGGAATGTGTATGCCTGCCATCATGTACATGATATATATGACATGTACGTATATGTGTGTTATAGATATATTACACTTGAAACTGCAGGTGTATGCCTTCTATATATGATATACATGTGTGTATATATAGGAATATACATGTTATATATGAGAATACATGTGTAGATGCATGTGAATGTGTTTGTTAGAGCAAGAAAGAGAAAATTTGAGAGAGGGAGAGTTTTCTTTAATCATTTTTCACAATATAAGTTCTGTAATATCATTTGTCAGACAGAAGAGAAATTTTGACAATTATGAAGTTGAGTTGGAACACCAAAAAGATTTTAAAAATTTGTGTTTAACACCTTTCAATTTTTTAAATTTTACAAATACTATTATAGGCATATACTCATGTATTTACACATGTAACATGTATATGCATATTTATATATGCAGAAACATGCATGTATTTTATAGCATATATATACCTGCATATACACACTTGTATGCCATAGAATAACATGTACATGCATGGATATACACATATGTGTGTAACATGTATATGCATGCATATACTCATGTGTGTCATACATATATGATATATGTGATTCACATTTGTATATGAAAGCTTAGTTTCTATGTCCATATAAAGGAGCTGAGTGACAAGAAGAATGTTTCAGTTGACAAAGTGCCTGCTTTTCACCCATACACAAACCATGCGTAAAAATTCAGCTCTATAGCCTAGTGCTTAGGATATGATACATATGGGTCCTCTGGGTTTGCTGTCCAGCAGCCTATCAGAATTGGGGATTCAAAAGCTAAGACCTGCTCTTATAGAGAGGAAGGAAGGAAGGAAGGAAGGAAGGAAGGAAGGAAGGAAGGAAGGATG
>LOEQ01008636.1:37525-55580 GCA_001685075.1 Bramus lutescens
GGAAGGAAGGAAGGAAGGAAGGATAGGAAGGAAGGAAGCAAGGAAGGAAGCAAGAAAGGAAGGAAGAAAAAGCCACTTGTTGCTGACCTCTGGCCTCTAAATCCACCTGTACATATATGTACAGTCCTGTATACAGTTCCACACCACCACATGCACACATGCACATTTTAATGCAGGCATATACATATACAACAAAATTGCAAACATATACACTCCCAAAACAAACAGTACTTGAGTACCTTAAATAGCGGCTGCATTATTCATTACATACAAACAAAAAAACATATTTTATACTACATTTATTATGAATTATTTTGCCTTTAGAAGATACAAAATATTGCTTAATAATTAATAATATTAATATCACTATAAATGTTGTTTAAATATCTCTTTAAATATTTCCAAATGGGTTGCTGAGACAAATCATAGGTAAATATTCTTCTGAAGTAATTGCTCAAGGGAACTATTAAAATATTTTTTTCTATAGATGTTATACTTTTATCAAATAAAGAAAAATTGAAATGATTTCATTATTAATTTTAGTTGTATCTACACCAAATTTCTAAGATATTGAATAAAGCTTTATATTTGAGTCTTAAAGTTTCCAGTTTTAAATTTTAAAGTCTTCAAACAGCTATGAAGCTCATCTTGTTTTCCTCTAAGTTGTCAATAATTTTAAAAATTGACTTCTGTGGGTAATATTTCCCCACATGTTTAACTTAAATGGTCATCTTTCTGTACTCCTGATTCTGATGTGTTAAAGCATATAGAGTGTATGTGTTATCACAATTTTCTAAAGCCAAGCAGTGCTGTGGGACAATGGTTTGTATCCTGTCGATTATATTTTAATAAAACACTGATTAGCCAGAAGCCAGGCAGGAAGTATAGGCAGGACAACCAGACAGAAAGTAGAGGCAGGACAACAAGAACAGGAAAATTCTGGGAAGAGGAAAGCCCATTCCTTTGCAATCCTGACCAAGCCACAGAAGAAATAAGATGTGACTGCCTCGTCAAATAAGGTGCCGAGTCATGTGGCTGACATAGGCAAGAATAATGAGATAATATAAGTTAAAAGAGTTAATAAGAAGCCTGAGCTAATGGGTCAATCTGTTTATAACTAATGTAGAGGTTTGTGTGATTTCTTTGGGTCTTAACAATTGCAGGAATCAGGCAGGACAGAAATCCCAACAACAATTAGTTTTAACATGTATTTAAAATGCACTGCTTTGCATCACAATATTTAAGAAACAAAGAAGATAATTATCTTCTTTCTTTCTGCACACAATGCAAATGTATTTCTGTATTAGTTATGTTTTTATTGATTAGGTAAAATCCATGGTGAAAAGCAGCTTGGGGAAGAAAGGGTATAGTTTCCTTTTCAGTTATACAGATAATATTATCATCAGGACAAACAAAGACCAGAAGTGAGGCAGAGATCATGGGGGGACACCTCTTAGTGGCTTGCTATTCTAGCATGTTTTCTTTCAGTACCCACCTGCCCAGGGATGGCTCCACTCACATAAAGTGGCACTCTCACATCAATCATCAATCAGGAAAATGCCTCAAAGCCTTACTCACAATCCAATCTCATAGGAGCATTTTTTGAATTGAGTTTCCTTCCTTTTAGGTGACTTTTGTCTATGTCAAATTACAAAACTAGCCAGCAGAGTTATGAATGACAAGTTAAAGGTTTTCTGTTTAATCTAATTTTTGACACATGCAATTTTTAAAGCCATTACTTAGTTCTAAATGTCATATTTCATTCTGAATAGGTAATCACTTTCTTCATTTTTAGGCAGAATATCAGCAGTCAAACATTTCTGAAGTGTATGCTTCCCTTAAGCAAATGCTTCCCTTATTTGTGGCCCAATGTTCCATAGAATTTGCTAGGTTTCATCCCTATCACTTATAAAATTATTAGAGGGTTTATGTTAGATATTTAGCTCTGTGATCAACATATTCAAGGAACTGAGCAAACTATTTTATGAACAGTTCATTATAAATTAAAGAACTGAATTACAAAACAAAAAATTATGCTTTTATGTCTTCAAAACGGGTTGAATTGGTTCATTTGAGTTATCAAAATGTTGGTTGGTGATATCTGAAATTACCCTTGATTCCTTTGTCAGTGAATGTGTACTAACCTCAAACCTAAGGTTTCTATACTGATGGGCTTCATAGGTTACTTTTTTCATAACTGAATAATTATTTTATATCCCCAAGTTTTTATAATATGCTCCTCTCCTCATAGATGTTAAGAATCGACTGTGTAACATTTATAGTCTGATCACTCTGCGCTATTTCCACCCTCTAATAAACATTTCCTAATGTGCCTCAAGCTTTATGAGGGCCAGAAGTTTGAACAATATTTATAGCTGAACATGACTAAGTAGGTAAATCTCTTCCTTTTGCTTTAGACAAAGGTGGGAAGTTACAATTGCCACACTCTCAGTTGTTAGATTTGATTGATTTTCTGTCCTACTTTGTAGGACAAAAAAATAACCTTAAATTTGTTTTCCATGAGCTATGTGGTCTCTTATACCTCTGGGTTTCAGCACAAAGGAAAGCTTGGAAGCTCTCATTTATATAAATTTACCTTCTGATAAGGACTAATTTCTAAACCCCAGTCTAAGAAAAATATTTGGTTAAAATTTGCAGAAAAATTTAACAGAAAAAAAACTAATACTACTTGCAGACATTAGGGACAGAAGAATTTGAAGATGAGAATGGTAGAACTAGCTCCCTCAACCTGTTTTCTAGCATCACCACTGAAAATAATAGTAGGTTTTCTTCTGTACCATTTGGTGTCAGGAGTCATGCTTTTCCTCACCTGATAATCTACCTCAGTTTTTCATATTCTCATCAAAAGTATAATGACAAACCTCAATAATTCTGATTAAATAGTTTCTGTGAGAATAGAAGACAGGGTAAGACACATCATGGAAGTCAACATTTTCCAAAAGATAGATTTTTTTCTTTCTCGCACAATATATTTTTCTTTCTCCACACCAAAGGACCTTCTATTCCTCAAATCTGAGCATCAACATCTTTATAAAAATTCTTCCATATATAAGCCCCTTTCTTACTTTGAAATTATATATCATTGGCACCAATATCTTTTCAATGGTTTGAATAGTTTTAACCCATTTCTTTATTTTAATCTGACAGTTTGGCAAAATAGAAAATAGATACAGATTTCCATTTGAGATTACAGTTTCCAAAAAAGTGACCATTTCAAAAATGTGTTTAACTCTCATTAATCAATTACCATTCATAAGGTAGTATATTTATTCTCTTTCTGTAGCCACAGTTTCCATACCTTAAAGCACACATACAAGTAACATTATTCATACCAGGGGAGTGGTATTTGAGTATTTATGACTATATATTTAAATGTATGTAATTTTAATTAATGAAAATTGCTCATTAATTTGAAAGATAGCAAGGATATGGGAGTATTTGAATAAAGAAAAGGAAAAGAGAATATTATGTAATTACCTTATAATTTCAATAATAATAGAAATAATAAAATTAAGTAAAATTAAAATAGTGAGATAGTATTTAATGTGCATTCTAGTAGTAAAATAGGATCTTCTCATTACACTGCTCTAAGGTTAAAGTTGAATACCTAAGAACCTCATCATTGTCCTTTTTATTTTTATTTGATACAAAATATAGTGACTTTGTTCGTTGCAGTTTTCTGTTTAAAGAAAAATAGAGTTTTGGAAGAGGAAGAGAGATTTTAAATTGAAAATGACAGTTTCTCTCAGATAAGATTTNAAAAAAAACTAATACTACTTGCAGACATTAGGGACAGAAGAATTTGAAGATGAGAATGGTAGAACTAGCTCCCTCAACCTGTTTTCTAGCATCACCACTGAAAATAATAGTAGGTTTTCTTCTGTACCATTTGGTGTCAGGAGTCATGCTTTTCCTCACCTGATAATCTACCTCAGTTTTTCATATTCTCATCAAAAGTATAATGACAAACCTCAATAATTCTGATTAAATAGTTTCTGTGAGAATAGAAGACAGGGTAAGACACATCATGGAAGTCAACATTTTCCAAAAGATAGATTTTTTTCTTTCTCGCACAATATATTTTTCTTTCTCCACACCAAAGGACCTTCTATTCCTCAAATCTGAGCATCAACATCTTTATAAAAATTCTTCCATATATAAGCCCCTTTCTTACTTTGAAATTATATATCATTGGCACCAATATCTTTTCAATGGTTTGAATAGTTTTAACCCATTTCTTTATTTTAATCTGACAGTTTGGCAAAATAGAAAATAGATACAGATTTCCATTTGAGATTACAGTTTCCAAAAAAGTGACCATTTCAAAAATGTGTTTAACTCTCATTAATCAATTACCATTCATAAGGTAGTATATTTATTCTCTTTCTGTAGCCACAGTTTCCATACCTTAAAGCACACATACAAGTAACATTATTCATACCAGGGGAGTGGTATTTGAGTATTTATGACTATATATTTAAATGTATGTAATTTTAATTAATGAAAATTGCTCATTAATTTGAAAGATAGCAAGGATATGGGAGTATTTGAATAAAGAAAAGGAAAAGAGAATATTATGTAATTACCTTATAATTTCAATAATAATAGAAATAATAAAATTAAGTAAAATTAAAATAGTGAGATAGTATTTAATGTGCATTCTAGTAGTAAAATAGGATCTTCTCATTACACTGCTCTAAGGTTAAAGTTGAATACCTAAGAACCTCATCATTGTCCTTTTTATTTTTATTTGATACAAAATATAGTGACTTTGTTCGTTGCAGTTTTCTGTTTAAAGAAAAATAGAGTTTTGGAAGAGGAAGAGAGATTTTAAATTGAAAATGACAGTTTCTCTCAGATAAGATTTGTCAAGCCACAATGAAGTCATTTCATGATTCCCCACATGTCTGTACCTGTCCAACACCGTGCTTTCTCAAGCCAGTACTTCAGTTTCATAACTGAATCAATTCTCTTACTAGAAGCTAGCAGCTTTCTTTTTGTCCCATACTAGTCTGGAAAGAGCAACTTTTTTAAAAGGATCAAAAATTCTGTTTTAATATAACATTCAAAATACAATAGAAGGAAACACACCCTTTCATTTAAAAGGTGTCCTCACAGTGCTAGGTTGTAGTTAGGATTGTTATTTTTCAAGTTATCTAAATGAGCATCAATAGAACAATGATTTAGTTGCATTTACTGCTTTGCAGTAACAATACTGGGATAATCGTTTTTTTCACTGAGGTGCTATTAACTCTTCTTACATTGTAAATTTGGAGGTGTTTGTGAAAACTCCACCATCCATCTTTTTCTAGGATCTGTCACTTTTAGCTTCCACATATCTCTAAAACTTGTCCTAACTCCTACTGTGGCTACCTAACTTTAGTCTATCTTTTTCAAGACTCCCACATTGCTGTCTTTCACGTTTCTTGTGGGTGAATGCCCATGATGATTGCTTGCTGCATATAAAAGGAGAGAAGAAAGGCCACAGCAGGACAACACCTCTCCAAAGGCTGCAGCAAGGATTTGATTGAAATCAGGTTGTATTTTCATTGGGTATTTTATTTTATTTTTTTTTTAAAGAGGACTGTTTGTAGATCACATCATGCCAGGTTGATCTTTCCAACACTATTATTTCCCTGCAGTTTACCATTCTGACATATTTTGCAATTCTAATCTCTGGCAGATGTGTACAGTACACTTGGACTTGGAAGGGTAGAATTAAAAGTACTATAAATAATTCTTGTCTTTTATTTGACAATAATTATAAAGACAAGGTTATACCTTTTTTCAGTTAATGAGGCAGATAAAAAAGATGTCATATGTCAATGAAGGAACGAACCATTTATTATAGAAATGAACTTTTATCTTACAAAAGAACTTATACTAGGGATCCAAGGAGAAGGAATAGATGCTTCACTGAATTTATCTAGTAATGTTCAGGCACTCTAAAACACCACACGTGCCTCTTTCCCACTACTTTTATTGGGATGACACTGTACTAAGAGTTTTTATGTGTATACTCACATGCTATCAATAAGAAAGAGGCACAGCATATGAAGGCAAAGACAATTTATATATAAAGGTTCCAATTAGTTATTTTGTTCCAAAAACTTGAGGAGCCAAAGTGGGAGTACTGACAAGGGTCAAGTTACTAAATCTGTGCAAAATTCAGTTAAATTCTATAATCAAGGAAGGAAATTTCAGAAGCTCACATACTGTAGGGAAGAAGGAGCAGAATTTTGAGAAAGCTTCACCCTCTTCTGAGTTGACAACTGTGCACTGTCATTAAACTGAAGAATTATGAACTTCCATTGTGAACTTATTTAATTCATATGTTTAGCTGAGTCATGTCTCATTCAAGTGGATGTGAATTGTAATTGTATTCCTCAAAAAGATTCAGGCCTGGCAGAGTGACCCATGAAGAGCATAGGCCAACATGATATATATAGTGTTCTAGGCCAACAGTGTAACACTGTCTATGTAGTGAGATCTTGTCTCAAATAAATAAATAAAAATATAAACACACAAGTATAAATAAACGTAAAATATTAGAGTTTATAGAACTAAGTATAATTTGCAGAAAAGTTCACCTTCTTCAAAATAATGCTCTTATTCAAAATTCAGTTTACAGATATATATATATATATCCATGTTTTTCAACAAGAATCTGATTAACAAACTGTTATCTAGCAATTATTAATAAGGAGACTGTGCTTTCATAATGAAGAGGTAGGAAGAGCTAGGAAGTTTTGGGTTAAAGCATAACTGTGTATACCCACAGAAAATGCAATCTTACCCTCTCAACAAGACAAATTCTCTTTGCAACAGAGACCATTATTAAAAACCACAACCAATGAGAATGAAGAGTTGTGGGTCCTAGTCCAGTGGATTCATCTACAATACAACTGTAGCATTTATGGCTCGGCTCAAGCAGTATTGCAGAAGTGTATGGATGGAAAGATTTTAAGAGCCAGATGATCAAGGAGGTTTGTATGAGATTGTGTCTGATGCTCCTCAAATAAATTCTCTCAAACATGGTGATCTAAGCATGAATCAAAAAGAGATAACAACAGTATACATTCTAAACAGTACTGAGGAAATCCCAGAAGGCCCCAATTCTAGTTAAAGAATGACAGGAAATTAAGGAATGGTGAAAGTGAGAGAAATTGTTTTCCCCAGGGATGAGCACTATAACTGTTTTTTCAGTGCCAGATGGTCAGCCCTGAAAATGTACATCAAGGTTACACTATACAGAATGAGCAGATTATATTTAGAAATATTTATGTATATACATACATATATATGCTTATAGAAATGATTATGAGAGAAGAGACTTTGAATTTGAAAGTGAGAAAGAAAAGGTATAGGGTTTGGTTTAGATGGAGAAAAGCAAAGGGGGAAATGAAGTAATTGTACCTTAATTTTAAAAATAAGATAAGCAACTAAATAGTAAATAAAGTACAAATAAAAAACTACTCTGGGACTTTGATTCATGATACCTGTGTTATTGCTACTGTCTGACATTTGAAAATAATAAAGAAACACCTTAAATTTGATTACCTTTGTTGTATACATATGTTAAAGTCAATTTTATCATTCCTATATTGTTTAAAGATAGTTTTGATGACAATTAGATACATATATCGGGACTGGTTTTATGAACAGCTGTATTTTTTTATTCTTCTCAAATATGCGTGTGTTTGTGTGTTAGGATTTAACATGTATAGCCATGTTTATATGTAGATAGGAATACATATGTCTTCATGTGGAAGGGTACATGTACAATTGAATATATGTGTACAATTTTACATATTTGTATACAGTTGTGTAAATTGATATTGAGTGTCTTCTTCAATGACTCTATACTATTCATTGCAGCCAGGTTTCCCATTTGAACTCAGATTCCATTATGGCTGGTCTGTTTGACCAACATGCTCTAGGGATCTCTTTCTTCTCTTTGCTTTTTAGTGATGTACTATGATAATACTACCATTCCCACTATGTATTTCATGAATTCTAAGTAACTAAACTCTTGTCCTCATGCTTATATGGCAAATGCTTTAACCACTAAGCAATTCTTCCAGCCTAAAAACTGTCTCTGAGCAAGATAGTCTGAGATGAGTAATTCATTGTAATACGAGTTTGAAGAAGATGTTCCCACCTACAATATATTTCACATACTCTGTGGGGAAGCATTCATTGTCAGTCACTTCAGAGGTATACATTTATCATTGAGCTGTAAGTTTCTTCTTTGATGAGAAACTCCATATATTCTCATAACCCTTTTTTCCACTGTAAATACACAGAAAACCATCAGGAAAAAGTGAGTTACATTGCATTTGGAACTCAGAATTTTATCACAGTCCACTAGAAATGGGCACAAAGAGCTTTACACAAACCTAAGAGACCGACCTTAACATAGTAAGAAAACAAAACTAAACAGTATTATTCTAGGACCAGCATTTGCAGCACTTATCAATATATTTTTTTAATTCCTATGTTTCAAGAGATCTAAATTCCTTTAGAAGTTTATAGTGTTTAGAGGCAAGCTAAATACCTTTAGAGGCATATGGTGTTTAGAGGCAAGACTAAACTCAGTCCCTGTCAGGAGCTTGAATCCTTTACCCATACCTTTGACATTGTCTGTAACAACATATGAATTCTTTCACCTTTGTCCTGTTGTAACAAACAAGACCAAGCATTTTCTTCTGCACCAGGTTAAACTGGTTAAACAAAAGATAAATATAACTCTCACAATACCCAATAACAGAGAATATGAATTATGAGCAGAAAAGTCTTCATATAAAAACTTTCTATCTTTGTAAAATACAAAATATGAGATAGATGGGTTCTGTCTTTAGGTCAAACTTTAGAGAGAACTGTTTTGTACAACAGTCTTGCCCTTTCTATTTTGAAATAACTAATGTCAAATAGGCCAACATATTCACACTCCAGAAACAGGAAGAAGAAACAGAGGGGTAGAAACAGCTTCTACATGTGTCTTGTTTATATTTCTCACATGTTCTGCAAAGAGAACTGGAAGACAATTTTTATCAACAACTATTTTTTCAGAAGGGTCAAATAGTAATAGTGAGGTACTGAGAACACTGTTTTATGGCCCTTGTGTGGTATCCACAAACTGTAGATTTCCAACCACAATTTAAGATACAGAGTAATAACAGACTCATGCTTTTATTTTAAATATTTTAAAAGATACAGAATTTTAAAAATCCATACAATTTAACCTCAACTCTGAATATTTGTACCATGAATGAAAAAATTTTGAATACATGCCAATCATAGATGGCATTGCATTCTAGCACAAGTTAATGTTAATCCTTACTTGTACTTCATCATTCTGGTAATATTTGATTTTTTTCTTTGAATTTTGTGGGAAGATCTGGTGGTATAATGTAGTTGGCAGTCACTGTTTTTGTTGAGACCTGTTCAGTTGAAATCTTTAAGCACTGTCCAAAAAATCCTCACTAAAATGACTGGGTCATATATTACCAAATATGATGCACTGCACAAATAATTCTTCTTGAATAAAAGGTTTCACAAGGGGTCTATGAAGAGTTACATCCTCTGATTGATCCTTTTCTCCATTCAAATATGCACAGGCTTATCTTCTCATTAGCAGTGAAGCCACAGTCTTTCCTGATATAATTCTGTACCAGAGAGTAAGATTAAGGAAATTGATTGAATGAACTGTCATTGATATTTCTCAATCAAATACAGTGCTATAAAAAATATAGCTGTGCCAGCTGAAAAATTCTGTGCAGATTTACTAGATTTACTAAGCTTTGGATTCTCTGGCTGAAACATATTTTTAAAGAAAATGTCAATATTAAACTACATTTGATATATTTCTTTGCCAAAATCCACAACTTTTACTACTCTAGAGAGGAATGATTTATAACTATTACATCCCACAAAATTTTCTTTTTGGCCCTGAAATTTGATAATTTGGTTTTACATGGTGACTGTACTTCAAGAAATAAAACTCTTGTCCATCAACATTATTATTATCAAAGAGTGGTTGTGAAGGGCTGTGGAAAGCACAGCATATTTCCCTGCTTTACCCTTGTGATAACTGCAGAATTTTGGAAATGTATTAGCTTCAGCAAAAGAGGAGTGAAGACCTAAGAGCTGTGTTAGGTATAAATAAGTGTGGAACCTTTGCTTCCTGTCTGGGGAACACTTCTCTTGGTATATACTGTATAATATATTCCTGTTTGGCCTTGCAGATGCATTTTGGAATTTATTGGCCTGGAAACATTTTCCCTGGCTTGCAAATGTTTCATCAACCTGCTCTCTCCCTGGACCAGAATATGATGCAGATTGGAAGTGAAAGATGGGGAATGAGAATACAGCGCTTATTTTTTCCCCTTATTTTTTTTCCATTGGGAGAAGAGTCTCTCTCTGGCGAGGTTATGACCATGAAGTGGTATATAGATAGTCTGAGGCAAAAATATACTCTTTAGTATAGATGCACTACTATTTACAAAGCAGTAATTTTAGACCTAAAGCAAGAACTACCAGCAAATTATAAATGGCAACAAAATGAGGATAATGATAATCCTACTTGCATTATAATAGTAGTCAAGCTGACCTGTCTGGGGATCATTTTTGAATTTCAACAAAATGGCAGCTTTATAAAAATTGGATTTGTCTTTATATTTTTTTTCTAATTGAATGGTGTGTTTTCAATGCATATTATCAGTAATTACTCTTACTCCTTTTTAAATAAAATAGGCAATGCTAAATGGCCGATTTTCACACAAACACAGAATGGTCATAGTTTGAGGACAGTTTATGGGAATGAACCTGACAAGCAAGTGCAGGGATATACAATTCAATCAGTGATTAAAAAATGTTAACAGTAAGAATTTATTAGATTATTAAAAGATTAGTAAATGGTCAGAAATGAGGAACCTTTCAGACACCCCATGTTCAGATACCCCATGAACAGTCACAGCCCCCAGAACTCCAGGTAGGCTGCCTTTCCACAGAACTCTTCTTCTCTCTATGAATCCCCACCTTAAACACTAACTGCAATCCCCTCCACTCCTTATAACCTTGCAACAGGCTTCATCCAGGCAGAAAGTCCCTCTTGAATCACAGGCTATGCAGAACACCAGAACTTCTCCCCCTAACTTTGTCATAGATCTGCTGTTCAAGTAAAGACCACAAGGCCAGAAGACCACAGGGAAAACAGAAACCAATGAACAAAATATCCATCCAACAAAGGCCAACTCAGAAATAGTACCTAGAACTACAGACATCCCAAATCATATGTCTAGATGCCAAATTATGAATACAATCCAAAACAGCCAGGGAGTATGTCACCAATAGAATCCAGCTTTCCTACTACACTCAAATATTCTACAACAGCTGATGTACAATGACGTAGGTGGGTCATCGGTCTATGTGTTACTTTCATTGGTTAATAAAGAGATTGTCTTAGCCTTTGAAAGGACAGTAGCTTAGATAGGTGGAGAAACAACAGAATGGAAGAAAGAAGCAGCNTATTTCGGGGTATAAGCTAGCTGTGCAGGAGCTGGGTGGGACAAAAAGCAGGCCTGCTCACCTCTTCACTACAGTACAAGAAAAATGCATTAAATTCAACTTAATGAAGACAATAAAGGCCCTTAAAGAAGAATTGTGTAAATCCCTTAAAGAAATAGAGGAAAGCCAAGAAAGAACATGTGACTGAAATGAATAAGTGTTTAAACCTGTAAATGAAAGTAGAAGCAATTGAGAAAACATAGACCAAGGAAATTCTGGAAAAGAAAAATCATGGGTAAGTGAACAGAAGCTACAGCCACAAACATCACCAACAGAACAAAAGAGGTGGAGACAATCTGGGGCGGTGAGACAATCAGAACATCCAGAAAATTGGAGACACTATGGAAGGGACAAATCTAATATTGACTGGAATGAAAGAAGGAGAAGAATCCCAGGTCAAAGGCCCATAAAATACTTTCAACAAAATAATGAAAGAAAATTTCCCTTACCTAAAGAAGGAGATGCCTATAAATATACAAGAAGCAAACAGAATACCAAATAAGATTGGAGCACAAAAGAATGTCCCCTTGCCGCATAATAATTAAAACAATAAATATACAAAACAAAGAAAAAATCTTAAAAGCTATAAAGGAAAAAAGAGAAAGTAATATATAAAAGTAGACTTATTATACTTACACCTGACAGCTCAATGGAGACTCTAAAAGGCAGAATCACTTGGGAAGATATTCTGATGACTCTTAGAGACCATAAATTACAACTCAAACTACTACGCCAGGTAATTTTTAATTATCATAGTTGAAGAAAACAAGATATTCCATTAAAAAGTCAAATTTAAACATTATCTATAGATAAACCAAGCCCTGTTGAAGATACTAGAAGGAAAACTCCAATGTAAAGAGATTAACTCCATCCATGAAAACAGAGGAAATAAATTGTATCACACCATCAAAATGGAAAGAGGGGAAATTAACACATATTCTAGCCAGGTTCATGTGCATTGCATTCCTGTCCCCTCTCTTTCCACTGTAAGTATACCTGTCTCTCTCTACCCGTTTTCTCTGCTCCCGGCTTTCATCTATGCACAATATAATCACGTTTCTGACTGCCTGACTGTATTTCATGCTTCCATCCAATTGCTCTTCCATTTTCCCTACTTGTTGTTTTCTTGGATTCTCACTCTATCTTTGCTTTTGCTCCCCTGATGTTTGATCCAGTCATGGTGGGATTTGTGCCCAGCACATGGCTGCCTGCCCCCCCAACAGCCTGGGAGACCCACAGCTTAAGCTACAAATAGTTGTGTCATTCAAATGGCTCCCACCCCTCTTTCAAATTTTCCCTTAGGTCCCTGATTCCCGTGTTATTTCTACACTCCTGTACTATGCTTCCTCTTCTTCCTCCTATGTTCTTTTATTGGCATACTTTTGGCAGGGCCTGCCAAAAAGGGCACAGTTTGACTTTGCTCAACAGGTTTTCCTGGCGTTTGGACTGACGATGCAGTGATTCTTCTTGTGACTGATCCATACCTTCTGCCTGTTCTGCCATACTGTATTCTGCCTGTTATTTATATGTATACCAAATTCATTTTCCTTCTTCATTGCTGCCTTCTTCATTTCCCTCTGTAGTGTTCTCTCCATGCTCCAGGCAGTGAGCTGCCCCAAATTGGTGGGAGTTGCACTGGCAAACATCTTTCATTCTTATGGTTTCTTATACCGTTAATTTTAAGTTGGTTTGTCATCTGACGTGGTTTCTTGGAAATAGTTTTGTTTGTTTGTTGTTAAAGAAGTTTCTGTGAAAGATATACAGCCATATGTTTGGTGGAATGTCTGCCTTTGCGTCTTCCATGTGTTTTGCCATAGGGATTTACTAAATCTTGTATGATAACAAAAAAGGTAATTCTGTACTGGTCTACCTCATTACAAAGAAAAACAGCTATAATGTGGTATGGTTAAACTTAAAATAGAAAACTCCAAATTAGAATTGCTCNTATTTCGGGGTATAAGCTAGCTGTGCAGGAGCTGGGTGGGACAAAAAGCAGGCCTGCTCACCTCTTCACTACAGTACAAGAAAAATGCATTAAATTCAACTTAATGAAGACAATAAAGGCCCTTAAAGAAGAATTGTGTAAATCCCTTAAAGAAATAGAGGAAAGCCAAGAAAGAACATGTGACTGAAATGAATAAGTGTTTAAACCTGTAAATGAAAGTAGAAGCAATTGAGAAAACATAGACCAAGGAAATTCTGGAAAAGAAAAATCATGGGTAAGTGAACAGAAGCTACAGCCACAAACATCACCAACAGAACAAAAGAGGTGGAGACAATCTGGGGCGGTGAGACAATCAGAACATCCAGAAAATTGGAGACACTATGGAAGGGACAAATCTAATATTGACTGGAATGAAAGAAGGAGAAGAATCCCAGGTCAAAGGCCCATAAAATACTTTCAACAAAATAATGAAAGAAAATTTCCCTTACCTAAAGAAGGAGATGCCTATAAATATACAAGAAGCAAACAGAATACCAAATAAGATTGGAGCACAAAAGAATGTCCCCTTGCCGCATAATAATTAAAACAATAAATATACAAAACAAAGAAAAAATCTTAAAAGCTATAAAGGAAAAAAGAGAAAGTAATATATAAAAGTAGACTTATTATACTTACACCTGACAGCTCAATGGAGACTCTAAAAGGCAGAATCACTTGGGAAGATATTCTGATGACTCTTAGAGACCATAAATTACAACTCAAACTACTACGCCAGGTAATTTTTAATTATCATAGTTGAAGAAAACAAGATATTCCATTAAAAAGTCAAATTTAAACATTATCTATAGATAAACCAAGCCCTGTTGAAGATACTAGAAGGAAAACTCCAATGTAAAGAGATTAACTCCATCCATGAAAACAGAGGAAATAAATTGTATCACACCATCAAAATGGAAAGAGGGGAAATTAACACATATTCTAGCCAGGTTCATGTGCATTGCATTCCTGTCCCCTCTCTTTCCACTGTAAGTATACCTGTCTCTCTCTACCCGTTTTCTCTGCTCCCGGCTTTCATCTATGCACAATATAATCACGTTTCTGACTGCCTGACTGTATTTCATGCTTCCATCCAATTGCTCTTCCATTTTCCCTACTTGTTGTTTTCTTGGATTCTCACTCTATCTTTGCTTTTGCTCCCCTGATGTTTGATCCAGTCATGGTGGGATTTGTGCCCAGCACATGGCTGCCTGCCCCCCCAACAGCCTGGGAGACCCACAGCTTAAGCTACAAATAGTTGTGTCATTCAAATGGCTCCCACCCCTCTTTCAAATTTTCCCTTAGGTCCCTGATTCCCGTGTTATTTCTACACTCCTGTACTATGCTTCCTCTTCTTCCTCCTATGTTCTTTTATTGGCATACTTTTGGCAGGGCCTGCCAAAAAGGGCACAGTTTGACTTTGCTCAACAGGTTTTCCTGGCGTTTGGACTGACGATGCAGTGATTCTTCTTGTGACTGATCCATACCTTCTGCCTGTTCTGCCATACTGTATTCTGCCTGTTATTTATATGTATACCAAATTCATTTTCCTTCTTCATTGCTGCCTTCTTCATTTCCCTCTGTAGTGTTCTCTCCATGCTCCAGGCAGTGAGCTGCCCCAAATTGGTGGGAGTTGCACTGGCAAACATCTTTCATTCTTATGGTTTCTTATACCGTTAATTTTAAGTTGGTTTGTCATCTGACGTGGTTTCTTGGAAATAGTTTTGTTTGTTTGTTGTTAAAGAAGTTTCTGTGAAAGATATACAGCCATATGTTTGGTGGAATGTCTGTCTTTGCGTCTTCCATGTGTTTTGCCCTAGGGATTTACTAAATCTTGTATGATAACAAAAAAGGTTATTCTGTACTGGTCTACCTCATTACAAAGAAAAGCACCTATAATGTGGTATGGTTAAACTTAAAATAGAAAACTCCAAATTAGAATTGCTCTGGAAAAGCCCAAACACTTAATTAGTTGACACCTTGGTTGAATTCAAAACAAAAATCCTTACTGTCATCTTTATTAAGGGTAACCACGTAAATTGGTTCCACCAAAAAGATATTACATCTCTAATATATTTGGGTTAAGATATATTCCTATGTGATAATTCCTGTCCTGCCCTAAAGATAAGGTTTATAAAAGTTAAGATTTAAAAATATGCTGGTTTATGGGTATGTGAATGTTGCACCTCTGCATTCATGTACAGGAAAATATTTGCTGGCTGCCAGATTTTGTAACTTAAGAGTAAACACCTTGATACAGTTTTAAAACACTAAGACCTTTATATTTTTAAAATTTGATTTTGCCCTTTACAAATTAAGATTATGCTCTAGGTCTCAGTACCACAGCTAAAAACTAGAGACTAAATATCCCTCTTAATTATTTTGCCTTTACTTTTGGTGATAAGCTATAAAAAAGGATAGGCAGGTTCCCCAAGTCCATATAGGAATTGGTGAAAATGGCTTCTAAAGTTTTAAAATGGCATTTAATTTAACTTAGAGTTCTGTGGTAGCAAGACACAATTACTTCTTGCAACACCGCTATATCCCTGAGAGATTGTTGAGCAACAAAGACACTCCACTTGGAGCTTGTCCTCTTGGCAAAACCAGCCTCTGTGCAAGGAACTGCACATACCTCAACCACCGACAAAATACATAGTATCCGGAAATGGATAAGCAGAAGTGTCAAATCTTGCAAAGACCGGGTAAGATGATTTATTTTTTTTTTTGCCTTTAAAAATAATCTGTCCGTTATTCTAGGCCTTAGCCAAAGTTGATTGATTCAACATTACAAACATGACTTTGGGTGATTGCCCAGGTAGCCAGTTGTGTCTGTGATTTGTTGCATATTTTGGAAATTCTCTGATTGCAGTTCCTTATTACTCAGGTAACATTATTTCTCTTCTCGGATCTTCAATGGGGTTGAAGACTAGATAAATGTAGTTACTTTCCTTTCATGACTTGGACAAGTTATTTATTATACAAGACTTAAGCTAGTTAGAATAGGATATTTGTTCTTATTATATATAATTTTGTAGTAGGTTTAGAACTCTCTTATTTAAACAAAAGGGGGAGGTGCTTCGGGAAGGTATGTAGCTAACAACTACCCGCTTACTGGTACGTGGCCTCATAAACTATTCACCTGGATGCGGAAGCGCTTCTGGCCCTCTTCCTCTCTGCCTTTCCCCCTGGACCCCGGTTTTACTGGTTAGGCTTGTTTTGATCTCATCTTTACCCATCGTTCACACAGAGTATCCTGATTTTTAAGATTAATCTATTAATAAATACTTGTATATTTCTTATTTCTGAGATAGTGTGGGATTCCTTTTATTAAGCGCCAGATCTCTCTGCATTCAAGAAAGAGACAGAACATTATCAAATTTATTTTATGAGACTGTTGTCATACCCAAACCACACAAATATTCAACAAAGGAAGGGAATTATATATAAAATTCCTTTATGAATATAAAAGCAAAGATATTTAATAAAATAATCATAGACTAATTTCAAGAACAGATCCAAACATTATCCTCCATGATCAAGTAGGCTTCATCCCAGAGACTCAGGATAGCTCTTCATATGCAAGTCATTCAATGTAATCCACCATATCAACAAATTTAAAGACATTTTTAAATAATGATAACAAAATATTATCATCTCATTAGATGATGGAAAGGCCTTTGGGAAAATCTAGCACATCCTTATGTTAAAAATATTGGAGAGATTAATCCAATATGGATGCAAGTGATATACCTAAACATAAAAAAGGCAATTTGCAGCAGTCCTATAGCCAACATCAAGATAAATTGACAGAAACTCAAAGCAGTTTCATTAATAACAGGAACAAGCTGAGGTTGTCTATACTTTCTATATCAATTCAAAATAGTAACATAAGTTTCAGGTAGATCAATAAGACCACTAAAGGAAACCAAGAGAAAACAAATTAGAAAGGAAGAGTTAAGCTATTTTTTTTCAGATAAGAATACTCTGCATAAGCAACTGTCAAAATTCCCACAGGAAATTTCTATAGCCAATGAACACATTCAATGATGTTGCTGGACTCAGGATTAACTCAATAAAATCGGTAGCCATTTTATATAAAAATGACAAATGGACTAAGAAAAAAAAATAAGGGATGTAAAAGTCCAGATGTAAATTTATACACCTGAAAACAGAAGCACACATTTCAAAATGAAAGAATCTTCAGCAAGTATTGCTGCTCTAACTGAATTTGTAGATGTACAAAAATACAAATAGATGAGCATTTATTACAGTGCACAAAACTCAAGTCCAACTGTGTCAAATATCTCAACATTAAACTAGGCACACTAATCTTGATGGAATAGAAAATGTGGAATGACATTTCACATATTGACACAGAAGACAGCTTTCTTTTTTGTTTATTTTATTGATTTTTAATTAAAAATTTCCACTTCCTCCCGTCCTCCCATTTCCCTCCCATTCCCCCCACTTCCCCTCCCCCTCACT
>LOEQ01008636.1:67296-87745 GCA_001685075.1 Bramus lutescens
CTCCATCCATCGCCAGATGAAGTTTCTATGGTGACATGCAAGATATTCATCAGTATGGATATAGGATGGGGCCAGTTCAGGTGCCCTCTCCTCAGCTGCCCAAGGAAGAAGCTGGGGACATATCCTTGCACACCCAGGAACCCCTCTAGAGTCAAGTCTCTTGACAACCCTAAAGTAGCTCCCTATATTAAGATATATACTTCTCTGCTCCCATATCCACCCTTCCTCCATCCAAGTGATTCCATTCCCCCAAGCTCTTCCCATCCTCCCCTACTCCCTTCTCTCTCCCCATCTCCCCTTACCCTCACCCACCCCTCCCACAAGATCCCAATTTTTGCCTGGAAATCTTACTACTTCCAATATCCAGGAGGGTAACTACGTGTTTTTTGGGGGGTTTCACCTTCCTATTTAGCTTATTTAGGATCATGAATTATAGGCTCAATGTCCATTATTTATGGCTAGAGTCCACTAATGAGTGAGTACATACCATATTCATATTTTGGGTCTGGGTTACCTCACTTAGTATAGTGTTTTCTNACAAATGCTTTTGTAGCATGATAGGGCATCTCTTGGGTATATTCCCAGGAGTGGCATTGCTGGATCCTGGGGTAAGTTGATCCTGAGTTTCCTGAGAAACCACCACACTGGTTTCCAAAGTGGTTGCACAAGTTTGGATTCCCACCAGCAATGGATGAGTGTTTCCCTTACTCCACATCCTCTCCAGCAAACGCTATCATTGGTATTTTTGATTTTAGTCATTCTGACAGGTGTAAGATGGTATCTCAAAGCATTTTGATTTGCACTTCTCTGATTGCTCAGGAGATTGGGCATGACCTTAAGTGTCCTTTGGCCATTTGAACTTCTTCTGTTGAGAATTCTCTGTTCAGTTCAGTGCTCCATTCTTAATTGGGTTAATTAGAATTTTAATGTCCAGTTCCTTGAGTTCTTTATATATTTTGGAGATCATACCTTTGTCTGATGTCGGGTTGGTGAATATCTTCTCCTAATCAGTAGGTTGCCTTTTTCTCTTAATGAAAATGTCCTTTGCTTTACAGTAGTTTCTCAGTTTGAGGAGGTCCCATTCATTCAATGTTGCCCTTTTGTCTGTGCTACTGGATTACCAAACTCTTTTATCAGGCTGCAACGATCCTGATACACAATCCACACAAAGACATTACTAATAAAGAGAATTACAGAACAATCTCACTCATGAATATTGATGCAAAAATACTGAATAAAATACTGGCTAAACTAATCAAAGAACACATTAGAAAAATCCAGCATGACCAAGTAGGCTTCCTCCCAGAAATGCAGGGATTGTTTAGCATATGAAAATCTGTTAATGTAATCCATCATATTAAGGAAGTGAAAAAAAGCATGGTCATTTCATTAGATCCTGAGAAAGCTTTTGAGAAAATGCAATACCCTTCATGATAAAGGACTTGGACAGTACAGGGATATAAGGAACATACCTAAAAATAATAAAGGCAATAAACAGAAATCCAATAGCCAACATCAAACTAAATAGAGAGAAACTTAAAACCATCCCATTGAAATCATGAACAAGAGAAAGTTGTCTATTCTTTCCACATCTATTAAATATAGTGCTTGAGTTTCTAGCAAGAAAAATAAGTCAGCAAAATAAGATCAATAGGATAAAAATCAGAGAAGAAGAAGTCAAACTCTCACTATTTCCTGATAATATAATAGTTTACATAAGCAACCCCCAAAATTCTACTAAGGAACTTCTACAACTCATAAACACCTTCAGTTATGTAGCAGTATACAAGATTAACTCAAAAAAAAGAAGTAACTTTTTTTACACAGATGATAAATGGGCTGAGAATGAAACCAAAAAAATCATCCTTCACAATAGCCAAAAATATCATAAAATATTTTGTAATAACTCTAACCAAACAAGTGGAAGACCTGTATGACAAGAAACTTAGTCTTTGAAGAAAGAAACTGAACAACACATTAGAAAGTGGAAAGATCTCTCATGCTCATTGGTAAGCATAGTTAATATAGAAAAATGGCAATCTTACCAAAAGCAATCTACAGATTCAATGCAATGGCCATCAAAATCTGAGATAAATTCTTCTCACACCTCAAAATAATAATACTACACTTCATAAGAAAAATCAAGAAACAAACAAACAAATAAAAAACAAGGATAGCCAAAACAATCCTGTAAAATAAAGGAAATTTATGGAGCATCACAATCCCTGACTTCAAACTCTATTACAGATCTACAGTACTGAAAACAACCTGGTATTATGAAAAGAACATACAGGAGAACGAATGGAACTGAAGTGAAG
This sequence comes from Bramus lutescens, assembly GCA_001685075.1. Classification (NCBI taxonomy): domain Eukaryota; kingdom Metazoa; phylum Chordata; class Mammalia; order Rodentia; family Cricetidae; genus Bramus; species Bramus lutescens. The sequence goes on from LOEQ01008636.1 coordinate 69,615, forward strand.
ATGTGCATATCAATTCACACACCTAAAACCCCTGTTTTTTAACAAAGAATCAGAAAATATAAAATGGAAAAAAGAAAGTATATTCAACAAATGGTGCTGGATATCAACATGTAGAAGAATGAAAATAGACCCATATCTAGCACCAAGCACAAAACTCAAGACCAAAATGATCAAAGACCTTACCATAAAATCAACCACACTGAACCTCATAGAAGAGAAAGTGTGAAGTGCACGTGAATGCATTGGCACAGGAAATCACTTCCTAAGTATAACTGCAGAAGCACAGACACTGGGAGAAACAATTAATAAATGGGACCTCTTCAAAGTGAGAAGCTTTTTAAAGCAAAGTACATGGTCAACAAAACAAAACAGCAGCCTACAGAATGTGTAAAGATATTCACCTACCCAACATCAGACAGAGGTCTGATCTCCAAAATATACAAAAAGCTCAAGAAATTGGCCATCAAAAGAACAAATAATACAATAAAAATTGTGAAACAGACATAAACAAAGAATTCTCAAAATATGAATCTAAAATAGCTAAAAGACACTTCAGAAAATGCTCAACATCCTTAGCCATCAGAGACATGCAAATTAAAACAACTCTGAGATTCCATCTTACATCTATAAGAATGGCCAAGATCAAAAACACTGATGACAACATATGTTGGTGAAGATTTTTGGGGAAAATGAACACTCCTGCATTTCTGGAGGGAAAGCAAGCTGGTATAGCAGCTTTGGATATGAGTATGTTAAGTTCTCAGAAAATTAGTAAATAATCTACCTTAAGTCTCAGCAATACCACTTTTTGGTATATAACCAAAGAATGCTCTATCATACCACAAAGACATATGCTCAACTATGTTCATAGCAGCATTATTCATCATAGCCAGAACCTGGAAACAACCTAAATGCCCTTCAACCAAAGAACTGATAATGAAAATGTGGTGCATTTACACAATGGAGTACTACACAGTGGGAAAAATAATGACATCTTGATATTTTGGGCAAATAGATTGTTATAGAAAAGGTCATATTAAGTGAGGTAACCCAGATCCATAAAGACAAATAAAGTATGTACTCACACTAAAGTGGCTTTTATATGTAACACAAAGGAAAACAAGCCTACAATTCACAATCTCAGAGAACATAGAAAACAAATGGGACCCTAAGAGAGACATACATGGATCCAAACTACATGGGAAGTAGAAAAAGACAAGAGTTTCTGAGTAAATTTGGAGTATGGAAATCATGGGAGGGGATAGAAGGGGAGAGAGGAGGAAGAAAGAGGAGCAGAGAAAAACATTTAGCTCAATAAAAAACAATCATGAATAAAGAAACCTATATGAGCTAAACAATGTATTTTAACAAAAGAGAAACTGCAGGCTTTAGAACAGCTGGTATAGGAGCAACTAGATGTTCAGCATATTGAAGAATTAGCCAGCCCTTGGAATTCTACTGCATTTGTTGTAAAAAAGAAAAATGGAGAATAGTGACAAATATAAAAGCTGTTAATAAGGTAGCTCAACCAATGGACCCTGTATAATCTGGAAGTCCTTTGCCTTCCCTATTCCATAAATTATGGTGTCTTATAGTTACTGATTTATAAGATTGTTTCTTCACTATACCTTTAAAAAGAGAAAACTTTTTCTTCACAGTTGATATGTATAATAATTCTCAGTCTAATAGAAGGTAATAGTGGATGTTCTTCCCACAAGGAATGTTAAATAGCCCCACTCAATGTCAATACATAAGCAATTTCCTGAATCTATAGTTTACCATTACATAGATGACATTTTGCTATCTGATTCWAATGTAGATACTTTAGAAGGAATTTTTGAAGAAAAGTTTTACTAGTTGAGGATTGCAAACTGTTCCTGAAAAAAAATAAAAAGTACATTCTATCAACTATATAGGTTAAAAATAGGTTTATAGAAAATTAGAATACAAAATGTGCAAATTAGGAGAGGTTGATTGCAGACTCTTAATAACTTTAAAAGATTGCTAGGAGACATTTCTAATTTGTGATCCACTTCTGGGATAACACCTGATCAAATAATTCATTTAAACAAAACCTTAGATGGTGACGAAGGCTTAAACAGTCTCAAGGAATTAACTGCTGAACCTGAGAAAAAATTCACTTTGATTGAAGAGAAATTACAGGTGGCAAATGTGAATCACGTAAATCTGAATTTTAACTGGATTTTATTTATATTACCCTCAAAATATTCCCCTGTAGGAATTTTAATGCAGACTGAAGACATCTTAGAATGGATCTTTTTAACCCATAAGCTGAGTTAAAAACAATCAAAAAACTTTTGTGGAAAAGTTCTCAGCTTAAATTCTGAATGAAAAATTGAGATTTTATCAAGTAGTAGTAATAGACTCAACCAAAATTATAGTATCTTTTACTAATAATAAAATTAAAAATTAGAATGGCAAGACAATAAACCCTGACAAAGAGCTTGTATAAGTTTTGGGAGAGATTAAAAGCAACTATCCCCAAAAATGATAGAATTAACATTATAAAGAAAGCTAATTGGGTACTTCCTCACATTGTTCATGATGCACTAATAACTAGAGCCCCTACCTTCTCTACTGATGGTAATAAATCAGTAAAGGCCAGTTATAATTCAGAAGATTTAGGTAAAGTGGAACAAAGCCCTTATGATGTTGTACAAGGGCAGAAATATATGCTATTCTCATGGTACTAAGGGATTTTAAAGAACAAATCAATAGAGCTACTGATTCACAGTATGTAGAAAGAGTTGTTTTGCATACTGAAACCACTTAATTTGTACCAGATCATACAGAACTGACCTCATTATTTATTCAAGTTCAAGATATAATCAGGAATAGGCTTTTTTCCATATATATATATATAACATACATCCAATCTCATACAGATCTATCAGTTCCTCTAGCATAAGGTAATAGAGAAATTCATCAAATCTTGTTTGTAAATGTGGTAAAGGCATCAAAATTTCATAAAATATTATCTTGTTAAAAGCAAAGAATTTTTCTATCACATGACAACAGGCTAAGGAGATTATAAGAAGATGTTCTATTTGATCTTTGGATAACCAAACACCACTGTCTGCAGGAAGTAACCCAAAGGGCACTCAAATGAATGAAATCTGGCAGATGGATGTGTTCCACTTTATAGAATTTGGAACATTAAAATATGTACACCACACCACTGATAGTTATTCAGGTTCTCAGTGGGCAGCTGCCTTGAGTTCTGAAAGGGTTGATTCATCACACATTTGCTAGAAGTAATGGTTATCATGGGTATGCTTGTCCAAATACAGACAATGTTCCAACATATGTCTCTAAAAATGAAATAACTTTCCTTATTATAATATAAAACATATTACAGATATACCACACAATCCTAAAAGTCAAACTATAAAGGGCATGCTAAACATACAGAAAGTGATGAAAAATAACCCCAGGAATAAATTGCATAATGCTTTATTAACCTTCTATTTTCTTAATGTTAGTGAGAAAGGAACAATGACACCAGAGAAACAATGGATAATAGAAAAAATGTCTTTATTATATCAGTCAGTATATTTCAAGGATGTGTTATCCTCAGAATGATTCACAGGAGATATGTTTCTTGGGGAAGGGGTTTTTCTCTTGTTTCCAAATGAGAAAAAAGTTATGGATACCATCAAAATTAATAAATATTTGGTTTGAAAAGGAGAAACATCTTGATAAAGATAAATGACAGCTCATCCACAAAGATGACAATTCTGCAGGTTAAACAGAATCCTCATAAGGGTTGGGGTACAGTTCATTTCTTGTCTTTGTAGGAAAATATCCATCTTAGATAATTGAGACCTTGTACTTCTAGATGCTTAAAGAAGAAAAGATAGGTATCTAGAAAAATCATCAAGCAAAGAGAAATCAGACTTATGGTATCAATATCTTCTACAGGGTAATATCTCATTGACATTCATAAAATAGTAGTTACCATTTTTTAAAATTCAAAGTTGGTTTGGAGATGAACAGTGGCTATCCTCCTCTAAATCAAACATGTAGTCAGAAAAAAAATTAGGTTTTCTGTCTCATATAAGGAGCCACCTGTTATGGGGCAGAAGGAAGATAAAATTTAGTGACTAATAGTGACTAATATTATCAAAACTCTGCTTTCAAAAAAATTACTTCTCTGCATACCTATTTTTGTCTCTATGGTAACTTTCATTGAATATATGTCTATATGAATAATGTTTATATTTTCCACATTGAACAAAAAATATTCCTGCAGTAACCTTTCAAATTTTCAGGAAGATGATGCTCCATAACAATGATTCCACCAGGTTGATATGATGTCATTATGCTGATAGCACCACTTTAAGACTGGTTTTGGGTTACACAGTGCTCAAGATTATTCCAATTTGGATAAATGAGATGGTATGATTTCTTACAATGTGTAGTGCCTGTGTTACTCTCTACAGTACAATCCATACTACTGTACCAGTCGTGAGCCAGACAGGGGCCTGGAGATTAAAGGAACACATAAGAGACATGTGTCATCGCTGAGGAAAGAATGCCAAATGCTGCTTATTCAAGCTTAGGAAAAAAACCTTATATACCTAGCTGCTGCAGAATGATAATTCCCCCCCCACCAGGCAGGTGGAAAATTACCCTGCTCAGAGTAAACAAAACCCCTAAGCTAACCAACAGTGGGGGCAGAAGGAGTACAGGAACATACAGGTTGCTTAGCGGGAAACTGCAACAAGATGTTTGGCCAGAAACTGCAAGCTGTCCTCAATATGAATGCCAGGAAGAGGGGTAAATCTGTGGGCCCTATAAAAATTTCTGCCCAGAACTTCAAATATGAACTTCAGGAAAACCCTACCAACTACACAAAGACTACTTCTAATTATACTTGGTAGTAATCGCCCACACGACAGATGGAAATAATTATAGAAAATGATGTCCCATCTCCAACATGTGTGTCCTCAGGACTAGGGGCATTATTAATGGTTAGTTATAACTGGTATAGGGTTGAGGATGGAAATGAAGGAAATAGGCTAAGGGATGTCTCTTGACTAAAAAAAGGAAAATGCATGGGATGGCATACTAGGTAAATCAGTGTGAGCTTACTAATACAAAAATAATGGTGAGTAATAGATTGCTTATGAACTATTATTTAAAGACAATTTACATTGATATAAATTCTTGCATATTTATAGAAATTAAAATTATATTTGTTAAATTGAATGTGCTCCTATTTCTGTTTATAATATTTGTGCACCTATGGAAAGTTTTTTGTCATATTGTATGCATGCATATCTCTATCTCTGCTTAAGATATTTTGTATATTGATGCAATTTTAGGATATATTTATCATATTGTATTACACATTTCTACCTCTGATTAAGATACTCATATATTGCTTACATTTTGAGGTCATTGTTCTCATTTGCTGCATATTTGTTTAAAGATTATTTAATTTTTTAATATAAAGCCTTAGTCTTTAGGCTATAGAGATATTAAGAATTGCAGGTCAATACTCATCCATGTTTCTCATACTTATAGATAGATTAATCAGGTTCTTTAGATGCATTCTGCATAGATAGGTAATCTTCAAATACTTCAAATAACTGTGGAATATGGCATTTAAATAATTTAGGATACTGTTAATGTGATACACAATTGCTCCTGACAGCACTGATATATTCCCAAGAGAATGTTGGACATCAAAACACTCTACTTGGAGCTTGTAGTCTTCTTGGCAAAACTGTCCTTTAGGCAAAGAACTTCCCCACCTCAACTACTGACAAAATGCCCAGTATCCAGGCTGAACCAGCACAATGCAAACAAAAAGATTGTAAAACCTTGCAAAGACAGGATAACATGATTTTTCAAATTTTCCTGCCTCTATAAATATTCTGTCATATATTTTATGCCTTAACCAAAGTTGGTTGTCCCAACATTGCACATGTGACTTTGGGTGATTGCCTAGATAGCTGGTTATCTAGGTCATTTCTTGTACCATTTTGAAATTGCTTGTTTGCACTTCCTGTTTAATATTATCTCCCTCTTCAGGATTTTGATGGGTTAAAGACTAGAAAGTCATAGTTACTTTCCTCTCATAACTTAGCCAAAACTTTTAAAAGAGAAGACTTGGACTCTGTAGTATATGACAACTATTGACACTTACATGTTCATTATGTTCATTGTTTGATGCTGTTCATGCTGGTTGTAATTCTTATTTATAAGTATGCTTTTGCCTCTTCTTTTCATGAAAAGTACTTGATAATTGTTCTTGTTTATAGTTTTGTATTAGTCTTAGAACTTGCTTATTTAAACAAAAGGGGATGATGCTGTAGGAATTCTTTCAGCCAATATTCTTTAAGATACCAAAACACTTTCAGCATGATCTCATGTACTTCAAATCCAGAGTGAAAGCATTCATGGAGCTATTGGATGCAGGATTTTGTTTCAGGTACCAGCACACACAGAGGACTGTCGATTGTTACCCTTTATTTGAGTTTACCCCCAAGTAAATAAACCTTTGTTATACTCCATTCTGGGCTATTGTGGAATTCTTTTGTATGACAACACTGTAAGAGTCAAACATTTTTATAATATAAAAGCCTACACAAAGCAGCATTACCAGGAAAAATACCCATATTCTCTGTTCTTGTATGGTTTGCAGCTACATAATTTATATGTATGCTAATGTACAATGCTATAAACATTCCAATGATTTCTACAAATGTCCACTGATACATATCTACCACAGTTTACCACTATAAAATTAATGTGTTCCCTATCCATAAATCCACTCTTCCATCTAACTAATGAAAAGACAAATGGTATGTTTGTGAATGTGTCTGTATGTATGTTGCATATGTGTAGATGTGCTTGCATGTGTGAAAATGTATGATATTTTTGTATGTACATGCATATGTACACCAAAGGATAACCTTGGACTTTTTTCTTGAGACACCATCCAATTTTGTTTTGTTTTAATACAAAAATCTGTTATTAGCATAGACATCAAGCACTGACTTCAGAGTGTTAAGAATCCCTCTGTCTCTATTTCATCAGTGATTGATGCGACCATCTCTTGATTTTCCTTTGCATATATTCTAGGACTTGAAATCAGGTATTCACATTTATTATGTAAGCATTTTATCTGCTGAGCTGTGCCCTGAACTGCTACAAATCTTCTTTACTGTCTTTACAGCTTTGTTTTTCCAGATTCTCTTATTGCTGGAGAGACACAATCTATAGCACTTAGAGTTTGACATCTTTCATTTAATAATTTGCAAGTGTTTCTCCGTGTATTTTAATTGTTGAAAATTTATTTGTTGAAATTGTAATTTTTCCCTGTATGGAAATGCTAGAGCTCATCTATTCATTCCAGTGATTTTGGGTATACATATACAATTTTTTTGTACTTTTTAAAATAAATAATGAGGTTCAGTTTCTAGAATGTGTGGTAAAGGCATATTTCATTTTGTAAGAATTTGCTAACCATACAAATTGTGACAAAAGGTTCAAACATATAGAAACATAAATAATAATCAGCTCTGAAAACATGAATGCAAAAGCAATGTTATAGCAATATCACGCATTGTGCATTTTTGTACTTAGGATTCTGTGTGTGTGCAATACCAATAAAGGAAATAGAGTTCATGATTTAGAAAAAGAGCAGGAGGGTTATACAGGAGGGTTTAAAAGTAAGAAAGAGTGATAGGAAATTACATAATTATATTGTAATAGTAAAATCAAAAATTATTATTTCAACTAAGAAAAAATTAGAAGTTATTGCCACATTGGGCATTGCCCTGTTTTACTTACCTTTTGCTAAGGAAAAACATTACCAAAAGCAACTTAAGAGGGAAAAAACATTTATTTGGCTCAGAGGCAGCAGTCTGTTGTTGAAGGAAGCCAACCAAGGTAGGATCTCAAGGCAAGGAAGGCTCACTAGAGCCAAGGTTCGATAAAAGAATGCTGATTACTGACTTAGTTTCTATTGCTTGCTCACCGTGCTTTCTTATAAAACACAGAATCACCTGCCCAGTTGTGGCTTTACTTGTACAAGTCTGGGTCCTTCCACATCAGTCATTATTTGGTAAAAATCCCCACAGATATAAGCATGAACCAATATGAAAAGGGCAATTCCTCAGCTGAGATTTACTTTTACTGGGAGTCTCTGGTTTGCTTCCAGATACTAAAAATGAACAATTTTAAAATCCAAAACTGACACTGATCATTTCTTTGACCTCAAAGTTCTTACCCTATACAGATGCAGGCAAAAAATAATATATTGGAACAATTAAATTAAAAGCAAAATAAATTGATTTTTAATCATGTGTGAATAAAAATTGGTCTGGAAATGGGCAAGAGAAATTACTCAGTCTGAATTGTCCTTGCAGAAGAACAGAGTTCAGTTCCCAGAAAACATAATGAGTGACACATAATTGTCTCTAATGCCACCTTAATGGAATCCAAAAATTTTGATTTGTCCTCCTAGGGTGCTGCAATCACATACACATAACTACACATAAATATAAAAAAAAACTTTACAAAAATAAAAGTGATTGCATTTAATAACTAGTTGAAGTGTTTAAAACATTTTTAGTTTAAATTATATAAAATAGAATTCTTTGAGTATTTGTATGAGTGTGAATAATTAGGAAGAAGTAAAAAATAGCTGAAAAAAGAGAATGAAAAGAAAAAGTGCAAAAATTAATATGATTGGAGGCAAAGTTCTATAAACATATATTTGAGCTAATTTCCATGGAGAGCATTGCCTTGGCCTGAGACTGAGAGATGATCTATCATACTCATGATGTCGTCCATCTTCATATGATCTATTAGGGTCGAGTTTCAAAGACAAAAGCTCTCTGGGTATGCACCTCAAAGTGACCTCAGTAGTCTGAGTTTCACCCAAAGCAAAGAACTGATGTTGAAATGAAAGATCAATGCTCACAAAAATTCTAGGAATAAGTGAGAGAAGGGCCTCTCTGGTTACCTTGGGTTTTGTAATTCAGGTACTAAATAGTCACATGAGAAATTTTATCAAACCTTGATTTAATAATGCACTATTATCCAGTTATACTGATACATAACTGTAATTCAAACTGTGAGTTCAGAGGAAAAAATCTAAAAATACTGAAGGTTTCTTTATTATTGAAATGATAGATTATTGCATATTGTATGTATTTACAATCAGAAACTGTATAAGAATATTGTACTAAATGTCTTACTCTCCCAGAGTGAAAGAATAAATTCTTCTGTCATATTAGTAAGAATATATTTTCAAAAGGTGCTAGGAGAGGGAAAATCAGTTTAACTTAGCGTATGACCTCAGTGGGTTGCCCATTCGCCAATAAAACCCTTGCACTCTCAGTATATGTGCATCCCTAAATTCTGTAAGTTACTTCAAAAATATTAATAATATAATAATAATAAAGAATAAGAGGGAATAAAATTTGGATGGTGTCAAGGGGAAGACAGAAAGAAGTATCCAGGAGGGGTAAGAATAGGGAAATAAAGTGTGAATTTAGTAAAAAAAATACATGTGGTTGCATATAAATACAAAAAAACAAAACATTTAAACAGAATATTTGGAGGGTCATGAACATTGGGTTGGTTTAAACTTACATCTTATGGTGCAAGTGATTGGAGGCACCAAGCATAAAATAACAAGAAAACAGTGTTTGGAGCCAAGCTTTTGATGTGCATTTGCTTTGGTGTATGTATATACAATTGTGTAGGTTTCTGGAACTTGCTAAGGTGTATTCATGTATCCCTCCTCAATTTATAGTTTGGCTTTCAAGTCATTCAGAAAGTAACGCTCCATGCTATACTGTTATAAACAATACTCATGTAAAAGAATTGATATCACAGTTACTAGGCATTCTATTTAGCAATATATTACTTCAAATTGAAAAAGAAAACTGCATAAAGTTCCTTAATAATGTAGCATCAGTTTTATTTAAACATATTGCTAATATTATTAAGTGTCCCAAACAGTAACTGAAGTACCATATAGTGGTTAAGCATTCTGCCACTTTTGCTTATATGGGGCTTATAAAACACTCACCAATGCATTACTGTATGCAAAATATAATGCTTTCTCTGGAACTCTGGTTTTTATGGACTTTTATGGCTGAACAATTGATATTTACCTACTGAGATTGGCTCTGAAGACCCTACAGCAGCACACAGAAGATAAACTATGACTATTTGCCTATAATATGAGAACAGCAAAATAGCTAAAGGCCTCTTTAAATATTCCTGGTATTAAACCAGCATGGCTGTTTAAATGTTCAGCATTTTACTTTCATAGTAAGCACTTTAAGTTTTTTTATTGTCCTTCTTGCTAAAAATTTTCTTCAAGAAATCTTTTGACAGGGTTGTCTTATGTTGCTATGCAAAACACCAAACCTATTTCCTCCTCTTATTTCAGAGTTTATAAGTTTTACAGATATTGTCTAAACTTTATACTTGCCACTTGGCATCTAATAACCCACATTGTCTAACACTGATTTTAATGATGGTTATAAATAATGATTTGAATTGGTTCTACCAATGAAAGTTGTTTTTTTTAAGCAGGGTCTTTTCTAATGTACAGTCATAGGAAAGACTATCTCAGAAAAGGCCAAGTCATATGTCAAACATGATCAAACCATCATTATATGTGAACCCTTAAGAGAAGTTAATATATCAGAAGTACAACACAGCTGAGGCATCCAGACTGAAAGACAAACAGGAAAAATTAAAATTCTCAGAGCTGGGAATGTACCTCTGCAGGTAAAACATTTCCATGGAAACATGAGGACATGAGTATGGATCCCAGAAATCATGTAATCCTGGTGTAAGTCACAGCCTTTAATCCTAGGAAATGAAAGAAAAAGGCTGGGAACTACACATCAAAATATGTAACTGTAACAACAAAACTCTGAGTTCAGCAAAATACCCTGCTTCAATATAAAGCAATGAAGGGTAAAGAAGGCAGACATCCAGAAACCATTCCAGGCCTCCACACAAACTTATACACATATGCATACATATCTGTTCCCAGTGCAAACACACTAGCGTGGATAACACACACACATACACATTTCAGATTTCAACTTCACAGTAGTAAGCTTCAATTAGTATCAAATATGTGTTACAAATTAATAGATAATGTTTCAGCATAGACTACTGTATTTTGAAAATTTCCCAATAAGTTTGTTGAGTGTGTGGAATGATAGACTCAGCACATATAGGAGATGCATATAGCCAAAGATGAAATATGAATTAAAGTAAGGGGAAGTTATATGTGAGTGAAAACATTACATAGGTAAGCTTGAATCTATACTGGAAGATACTGGGCTGTGTTAAAGATGGGTTATTGACCGTTTGACACTGGAAATCATTTAATATGTTTGAGTAAGGCAATAGCTAACATTTGCTACACTTTATGTGGAAACATAGACTATCAATTACCAAAGTTCCTATTCTCTCTCTTAGTAGAATGGAGGCTTTGCCCTATTGTGGGCAGAGAGTGGGAGGAAAGCAGAATGAAAACCTTTCTGAGGACTCAGTATTCCCAAAGGTCATACAGCTGGTGCCTTTCTGCATATAAAAGGGAATAATTAGGCACAGTGGGTGCTATATCATAACATGCACTTTATGACTGGTTTACACAATATCAGGCAACTGATGAGAACTGCTTTATTGTTCTAACTGCTCATTTTACTGCAGTGCAAACTTAAGCATAGGGATAATGCTCCAACTAATACGTCTGAGAGCACTTTTATGGAGGAATTTTCCACAGTGACTTTAAGAACTACATATAACAAGAATTTCAATATAATATCATCATATCACCATCACAGGGAGGTTCAAATTTATTGATGAAGGCTGATTTTTATATAGAGAGAAAGTAAATATGAATGAACTCTTTAAATCTGTTGTCAGTGCCTAGAATAATTGATCTAGGCCAACAATATGAATTAAAATAATTGAAAATTTCACGCTAGGAACACAAGCTAATACAGTGGAGATGGGATGAGTTTTGAAGAGAGAGATATCTATGCTTCTTTTACTTTTGCAAGACTTCACAACTGCAAATGTAAGCAGCTGTTTTGCTGAGATTTTCTAGATAGGTGTCTTCTATTGTGGATTGATTGGTGATTTCAAAGTGAATTCACATAAAGCAATGAAATCATTGGAAACAAAATGTTTTTATATGGGTTGAAGAAAAGAGGAAGGGGGAGAGAAGTGAAGAGAACTTGAGGGAATGGGATACTCAAGATGGAGGAAGGACAGAGATGAGAGCAAGGGAAGAGATAGCTTGGTTGAACGGCCATTATCGGGCTAGCAAGAAACCTGGCTCTAGGGAAATTTCCAGGAATCCACAAGGATGACCCCAATCATATAAATGCTACAGTAATTTAAACTAAAAGTAGCTTAAATATGGAAAGAGTTAGGTTATCTATTTGACCTGAATAGTTGCCTGAAAGAGAATGTCCTAAGACTCTTTTAATTATGTAGGTAAATAAAATGGGATTTGCACATTGCATTAGAATAATAAATTCACATAGTGTGTAGATTTGTGAAATACTATTTACTTTATTTATGTGTCTGTATTATGCCTTCCTTTGTGTCTATGCTTCATGTATTGGCTGGATCTGGTGAGTTTATAATGTGAATTCTCTGAATTAATTCTACTGTCAACACAAAAGCAGTGAGATTTCTTAATAGCTGAACAATCTCTGCAATCTCAGACAGATGTCTCAGGGTTTGACACTGCAACACAACATTGTTATTTAAAAATTGCACTCTTAAAGACCACACAGTTAAAGTAGCCCCCAAAAAACAGCAAAGTAATTTCATTATTGTTTAAGGGGTTTAAGGTTTTCGGTTGGGTTGTGTTTATGCTGTTTTTTGAATACTGTCTCATTTAGTGATTTTACTTTTGAATTGTTACTTATTTTCATTTATGACTAAACAGTGAATCTCTGTGAATAAATTCTAGGCAGACTCTAGATTATTTAAGAGTATTCTTTATCTCCACACAATAGACACCAATAATGACTCCTATTCCTGAGCAGTAACAATTAAAATTATTTTCAACCATCGCCACACAAGTCAAAGGATACAAAACTATCACATGATAAAACCCAATAGAATAGAGAATATCTACTATATGTCTGAACAAACTAATGATCCTGAAAAAGTTACTTAGCCTTAGTTTCTTTGGGCACATCATAAAAGGAATAGACAGTGAATCTTAACAATGGAAAACAATATGTATTACTTATTGACCATATTTTTAATATCAGTTCCATGTGATTCCTTTTTATTTCTTTTTTAAAGACTCATTTTATTTTAATTATATGCATGTTTTTATTGAGCTATATATTATTCTCCACTCCCCTCCCTTTCTCTCCCCTCCCCTTCTACCTTCTCTGATTGTCCCCATGCTCCCAATTTACTCAGATGACCTTTTCTTTTTCTAATTTCCATGCAGACTGGACCCATCTATGTCTCTCTTAGGGTCCTTGTTATTCTCTAGGTTCTCTGGGATTGGGAAATGTAGACTGGTTTTCTTTGCTTTATGTCTAAAGCCCACTTAGTAGTGACTACATATATTTGCCTTTGGGGGTCTGGGTTACTTCACTCTATATGATGCTTTCTAGCTCCATCCATTTGCCTACAAATTTCAAGATCTCATTACTTTTTTCTGCTGCACAGTACTCCATTGTGTAAATTACCACATTTTCCTTATGCATTCTTTGGTGGATGGGACATTTATGCTATTTCCAAGTTCTGACAATGACAAACAATGTTGCTAAGAGTACCCTATGTTTCTTATCAGATCAGCATGGTTTAAAATTAGAATTCAATAGCAACACTCATTCCAGAAAGCCCACAAACAATTGGAAATTAAATAATGCTCACCTAAATCATCAGTGGGTCAAAGAAGAAATAATGGAAGAAATTAAAAACTTCCTAAAATTCAATAAAAATTACCAGACAACATACCCAAATATATGGGACACAATAAAAGCACCGTTAAGAGGAAACTTCATAACACTAAATTCCTACATAAAAAAGCTGGAAAAAAAACTCACAGAAGTGAGTTAACAGACCACATGAAAACTCTAGAACAAAAAAGAAGCAAACTCACCCAGGAAATAATTAAATTGAGAGCTGAAATCAACAAAATAGAAACAAAGAAAGCAATACAAAGAAACAATGAGACAAATAGTTGGTTCTTCTAGAAAATCAGCAAAATAGACAAACTTTTATCCAAACTAACCAAAAGGCAGAAAGAGAATATTAAAATTAACAAAATCAGAAATGAAAAGGCGCATAAAATCAGACATGCATAAAATCCAGAGAACCATTAGGCATATTTCCAAAACTTGTGCTCCCTAAAGTTGGAAAACTTAAAGGGAATGGACAATTTTCTGAATTAATATCACTTACCAGTTCCGTGAGATTTCTTCATAAAACTGCAGGGCAATTTATTTTCAAGACAAGGTTTCTCTGTAATTTTGCAGTATGTCCAGAACCAGCTCTTGTAGATTAGGTTGCCCTCAATTCACAGAGATCCACCTGCCCCTACATCCCAAGTGTTGGTATTAAAGGCATGTACCACCACCACCCGGGTTCAGCAGGGCTAATTTTTACAAAATCTTCTAAGACATCTTTCAAGAAATAGTAAATGGAAAATGAAATTCCCAATCTAGATTACTTTTAACCATAGAACTCATGTTCAAGGAAAGATGTTTGCTGTGTTAAGAATATTATTAAAANGAAATTTCCAGGAATCCACAAGGATGACCCCAATCATATAAATGCTACAGTAATTTAAACTAAAAGTAGCTTAAATATGGAAAGAGTTAGGTTATCTATTTGACCTGAATAGTTGCCTGAAAGAGAATGTCCTAAGACTCTTTTAATTATGTAGGTAAATAAAATGGGATTTGCACATTGCATTAGAATAATAAATTCACATAGTGTGTAGATTTGTGAAATACTATTTACTTTATTTATGTGTCTGTATTATGCCTTCCTTTGTGTCTATGCTTCATGTATTGGCTGGATCTGGTGAGTTTATAATGTGAATTCTCTGAATTAATTCTACTGTCAACACAAAAGCAGTGAGATTTCTTAATAGCTGAACAATCTCTGCAATCTCAGACAGATGTCTCAGGGTTTGACACTGCAACACAACATTGTTATTTAAAAATTGCACTCTTAAAGACCACACAGTTAAAGTAGCCCCCAAAAAACAGCAAAGTAATTTCATTATTGTTTAAGGGGTTTAAGGTTTTCGGTTGGGTTGTGTTTATGCTGTTTTTTGAATACTGTCTCATTTAGTGATTTTACTTTTGAATTGTTACTTATTTTCATTTATGACTAAACAGTGAATCTCTGTGAATAAATTCTAGGCAGACTCTAGATTATTTAAGAGTATTCTTTATCTCCACACAATAGACACCAATAATGACTCCTATTCCTGAGCAGTAACAATTAAAATTATTTTCAACCATCGCCACACAAGTCAAAGGATACAAAACTATCACATGATAAAACCCAATAGAATAGAGAATATCTACTATATGTCTGAACAAACTAATGATCCTGAAAAAGTTACTTAGCCTTAGTTTCTTTGGGCACATCATAAAAGGAATAGACAGTGAATCTTAACAATGGAAAACAATATGTATTACTTATTGACCATATTTTTAATATCAGTTCCATGTGATTCCTTTTTATTTCTTTTTTAAAGACTCATTTTATTTTAATTATATGCATGTTTTTATTGAGCTATATATTATTCTCCACTCCCCTCCCTTTCTCTCCCCTCCCCTTCTACCTTCTCTGATTGTCCCCATGCTCCCAATTTACTCAGATGACCTTTTCTTTTTCTAATTTCCATGCAGACTGGACCCATCTATGTCTCTCTTAGGGTCCTTGTTATTCTCTAGGTTCTCTGGGATTGGGAAATGTAGACTGGTTTTCTTTGCTTTATGTCTAAAGCCCACTTAGTAGTGACTACATATATTTGCCTTTGGGGGTCTGGGTTACTTCACTCTATATGATGCTTTCTAGCTCCATCCATTTGCCTACAAATTTCAAGATCTCATTACTTTTTTCTGCTGCACAGTACTCCATTGTGTAAATTACCACATTTTCCTTATGCATTCTTTGGTGGATGGGACATTTATGCTATTTCCAAGTTCTGACAATGACAAACAATGTTGCTAAGAGTACCCTATGTTTCTTATCAGATCAGCATGGTTTAAAATTAGAATTCAATAGCAACACTCATTCCAGAAAGCCCACAAACAATTGGAAATTAAATAATGCTCACCTAAATCATCAGTGGGTCAAAGAAGAAATAATGGAAGAAATTAAAAACTTCCTAAAATTCAATAAAAATTACCAGACAACATACCCAAATATATGGGACACAATAAAAGCACCGTTAAGAGGAAACTTCATAACACTAAATTCCTACATAAAAAAGCTGGAAAAAAAACTCACAGAAGTGAGTTAACAGACCACATGAAAACTCTAGAACAAAAAAGAAGCAAACTCACCCAGGAAATAATTAAATTGAGAGCTGAAATCAACAAAATAGAAACAAAGAAAGCAATACAAAGAAACAATGAGACAAATAGTTGGTTCTTCTAGAAAATCAGCAAAATAGACAAACTTTTATCCAAACTAACCAAAAGGCAGAAAGAGAATATTAAAATTAACAAAATCAGAAATGAAAAGGCGCATAAAATCAGACATGCATAAAATCCAGAGAACCATTAGGCATATTTCCAAAACTTGTGCTCCCTAAAGTTGGAAAACTTAAAGGGAATGGACAATTTTCTGAATTAATATCACTTACCAGTTCCGTGAGATTTCTTCATAAAACTGCAGGGCAATTTATTTTCAAGACAAGGTTTCTCTGTAATTTTGCAGTATGTCCAGAACCAGCTCTTGTAGATTAGGTTGCCCTCAATTCACAGAGATCCACCTGCCCCTACATCCCAAGTGTTGGTATTAAAGGCATGTACCACCACCACCCGGGTTCAGCAGGGCTAATTTTTACAAAATCTTCTAAGACATCTTTCAAGAAATAGTAAATGGAAAATGAAATTCCCAATCTAGATTACTTTTAACCATAGAACTCATGTTCAAGGAAAGATGTTTGCTGTGTTAAGAATATTATTAAAAACATGAAGTTATAGATTATGATTCTAATGATTCTATCATATTCTTTGACATTATTTACTATAATCATTTATAGTTTTTATTTCTAAATCATAGTCTTTTCTTTTTGGCCCAAGTTTGGCTATTGCTTAGTCTATAATTATCTCAAGAGAGGTTTCAGAAATGAGGATATGATTCATTGGGTAAAGTGTTTGTTGCACAAACATGATGTCCTGAGGACAAATTCCCAGTACCCATATAAATCTATGTGACAGCCTGCTCATGTAACCATGGCTCTGGGAATGGATTTGGGAGACAGAGACAGGAGAATCCTGGCAGTGTGCTGTTCAGGCAGTCTATTCAAAATGTTGAGCTTCATGTTTAATTAAAGTTCTTTTCCCAAAAATTTTGAGGGAGAGAAATTAAAGAAGACACTCAATATAGACATCTGGTTACCTTATGTGCCAATATGGAAAACCTGGAAAAACACACAGACATACAGGCATAAACATACATACACATGTATGTAGACAAAGACAGAGACAGGGGTGAGGGTGGGACTATGAGACAGGGACTTGCAGTGTAAGTCTGGTAATGTGGAAGTCTTTACATAGACTAGGAAGGCCTTGATGTCACAGATATTCCATTCCTTATGATGCAGAGTTCGGGATTTGATATATGCATCACCTTTTCCACACAGATTTTTTTCTAACTGATACTCTCTCACCATAATGTGCAAAAGTCTAATGCTTTCAAGAAGCCCAAAACTGCGATACTGCAAAAAAAGTTTTCAGTTCTATAGAATACAAGAATCACAGATTAAGGAGAAGATAGGTAATTTATTATTTAAGGGCTAATTCTAACTAATGTAAATTGCAAACACTTTCAACACTTGCTTGCATATAGAAAACAGAGAAAGAGATGGTTTTGATCTCTGTTTCTTG
>LOEQ01008637.1:14562-28028 GCA_001685075.1 Bramus lutescens
GTGTTTGTCTGTCTGTCATTTGCCAAATCCTGAGTTCTCCTCGAGCCTTCACCCTTGTTCTCCCTCGGTCGTTGAGCTCTCTGAGAGCCGGTCCGTGGCACATTATGTTCATTAGTTTTTTCTTCTCTTTATTTTACTGTATTGTGAATTCATTTGGTATAAATTCAATTCTTGGTTTAGGAAAGGCATAGAGGTGAAAAGACAGAAAACAACTACCTTTATAAATAACATTATATTGTGAGTAAAGACAGTTTACACAATTCAATACACAATCTAAGGAATATGTCAACATTGCCTAGAGGTAAATCAACCATATCAGTTTAAAGCACAAGTAAAAGGGCACAGGATGTGTTGCCAGGACCCCTCAGTTACAGCATAGGCTCAGTGTTTACTGAACATTGGCAGTTCCATGCATCCAATTACTTTGGCACAAAAAGAATTTAAAATAATGGAGTCCATGGTCACTTGTAGCTATAATATATTTTTCTTTGCTCCTTTTAAGAAAAAAAGCAAATGCAGATAATTCCATCCTTCTCAAGTCACTAAAAATATGGGGGACTTACTTGAAGGTGGATAACTAAACCATGCCAGTTTTCCATACAGATAGCAATAAATTGCTGGCTACAGACATAGCTAAGACTTTGATGCCAAATAAGGCTTCTGCCAGAGGTCATAATCCAAGTCTTGGGGAAAATACACTTTTACCATTTCCTCAGCCTCACATATTAATCTATTCATTACTGAAAATTTCAATCTGTGTATATCAATGACAGGATAACAGCAATAAGCAGCAAATATGCCCAAGACATTATGGTAACTTCAAATAAAATAAACATCATTTTATTGGAGCTGTAAAGCAACTGAATCAGAGAAGTATAGGCAACCAGCAAATAAACATGGAACCATAATTTTCTTCCAAATATAACTGAGAAATAGTAGAGTGCCGTGGTGATAGGGTGGGGCTTGCATATTCACTATGGCAGTAAAGTAAACTGACCTTCCCTACCCAACTACTTACTCTATGTAATATAATTTGGTAACTTATGTCTTTGATATTGGAAATTTATTCCATGATATCTACCATGCTTATGTATCAGTAGTATCAACATAGTAAAAATGGCCATCCTATCAAGAAGCAATTTAAAGATTCATTGCAACTCCCATAAAAATTTCAGCACAAATCTTTACATGCGTTGAAAGGACAGTACTAAACTTCATATGAAAAAACAAACAAACAATAAACAGGATAGCTAAGTCTGTTGTAAACAATAAAAAGAATTTCCAGGGGTATTACTATCTCTGATTTCAAGCTGTACTATAGAGATACAGTAATAAAACTACATGAAATTGGCATAAAAACAGACACGTTGATCAGTGAAATTGAGTTGAATGCCCAGACATGAATTCACACACCCATGAAGACCTAATTTTTGATAAAGCAACCATTGTAAGAAATATGACAGCATCTCCAACAAATGGTGCTGGTCATATTGGATGTCTGCATGTAAAAGGATGAAAATTGATCCAAATCTAGTAATAACCCTGCACAAAACTCAAATCCAAATGCATCAAATACCTCAACATAGAACAAGATACACTGAACATGATAAAAGAGAAAGTGGGGAATAGCCTTGGAAGCATTGGCACAGAAGACGACTTCCTGAAAAGAATACAAATAGCATAGGCACTAAGAACAACTATCAATAATTGGAGCCTCATGAAATTGAAATGTCTTCTGTAAGGCAAAGGATACATGCCATCAATCAGACAAAGTGGCAGCCTCCAGTATGGGAAAAGATTTTCAGAAACCTCACATGCAATTGAGGGAAAATATCAACAATATATAAAGAGCTCAAGAAGCTAGACATCAATTAACCAAATAATCCAATTTTTGTAAAAAAAATGGGATACAGACTTAAACAGAAAATTTTTGGTAGAGGAATCTCAAAAGGCTGAGAAATACTTAAAGAAATGTTCAGCATCCTTAGCCATCCAGAAAATGCAAATCAAATAACTCTGATATTCTATCGTATACCTGTCAGAATGGATAAGATCCATTAACACAAGTAACAAACAGCTCATGCTGGAGAAGATATGGAGCAATGGGAATATTCCTCTATTGTTAGTGGGAGTGAGAATTTGTATGACCTCTGTGGAAATCAATATGATGCTTCCTCAGAAAACTGGGAACCAAGCTACCTCTAGCCCTAGCTATACTACTCTTGGACATATAACCAAGGAGGCTCCATCCTACCACACTTGCTCAACTATGTTCATTGAAGCTTTTTTCATAAAAGCCAGAAACTGGAAATAATCTAAATGTCCCTCAACAAAATAATGGATGAATAAAATGTGACATATTTATATAATGGAGTATTACTCATCTGTTAAAAAATAATGGCATCATAAAATTTGTAGGCAAATGGATGGAACTAGAGCAAACTGTCCTGAGTGAGGTAATCCAGGTCCATAGAGACAAACATGGTATATACTCACATATAATTGGATAATAGTTGCTAAGTAAATGATAATCGTGCTTCAATACACAGACCCCGAGAGGCTAAGTAACAAGGAGGACTCTAAGGGAGGAGTGCATTGATCTCCCTGGAAAAGGGAAATAGAATATATTTTGTTGGTGGGGATGGGAACAAGAAATCAGGTGGGGGTATTGAGGGAGAAAGGAATTAGAAGGCATTTAGAGGGTGATGTGGAAAGCTAGTACAACGAAAAGTGGCATTCCCTGGAATGTATGAGGGCGATGTTAGTGAGGACTCCTAGTAACGGGGGACATAGAGCCTGAACTTCCCATCTTCCGTAACCAGGCAAGGCTTCCAGTGGTGGACTTGGGATACCAATGAAGCCACAAAACTTTCAACCTACCATCTACCTTGTCTGAAAGATGTGCTTGGGAAATGGTGGCATAGAAGTTGTAAGAGGCCCAAGTCACAAGAGAACCCATGAAGGACACTGGATGAACAGGAAAGAAGTCTGTATAATTTAGACACCTTGGGTAGAAAAAAATTAATGAAATGATTCCTTTTTTCCAGTTTGTAAATTAAGGACATTGTTTATTGATGACATATGTGGAAAATATACTAATATTAACATCCTTTTAAGAGCATATTTCATATACCTGAAAAATAATAAGGTATATATCAGACTTGTGATTCAATGATCAGTGTGTCTATATCACCATTCAATTATCCTTACTTATATTTGATTAACTTTTGATGTTTCAGACTGGATATCATTGCCCACAATGAAATTATTCCTAATGATATTCTTCTGTATTAATATACTCAAAGATTGCTGCCTAGCCCAATCATCATCAGAGATGCTTCCTCCAACAGCTGAAAGGAAAAGATGCAATGTCACAGCCAGACATTATGAGGAGAGGTAATCTAAAATTGGAGCTTTTCACTTTCCCTCCTCTCAGAGCTCAGGGAACCCTGCTGAAGAAGGGGAAGGAAAGAATGCAAGTGTTAGAGGGGATGGAGGACACAAGGCAAACATGGCCCACTGAATCAACTAAGCAGGGCTAATATAGGCTCACAAATACTAAATGGAGCTAAAAGCATGGGGCACGCATTGGTTGACACCCAGCCCTCAGTGNTATGTTATGGCTGTTAGCTTGGTGTTTATGTGGAACTCCTAACAGTGGGAGCAGGTGGGTCTCTGACTCTTTTGCCTAAACTTGGGACTCTTTTCCTCCTACTGCAATACCTAGTCCAGATTCCATATTTGGGCTTTTGACTTGTCTTATTACACATTTCTTGTGTTTGGTTGTCTCTGGAAGGCCTGTTCCTTTCTCAGTGTAGACAAGGGCAGGAGAGTGGGTCTAAAGGATAGGAAAATTTGGGAGGAACTGGGAGTAGTCGAGAGGGGGAAACCATGGTTGGGGTATAGTGTATGATTGAAGAATCTATTTTCAACGAAAACAAAAATATCTCCAAGGTTTTATTCCAGTTAGAGCACCTCAATAAACCCATTCAATATGACCACACCAGTATATTAATTCCATATCACTAATGGTGTTAATGCTTTCACAATAAAACATATATCTCAATAGCACAAAGAGATAGGAGGTAAAATTCCAACAAATTACCTCTGAAGACATTATATATTTGAAACAAAACAATAATTAAAAGGACCCTGAAGTTAAAATCGTGTCTCTGTAATCTTGAATAAGTCACCTAACCCCTCTGAGCTTATGTGAATTACAATTTACATGTAATAATATAGGTAAAGCATATCATAAAAACGTAAAATAGTATCATCATTACACTATTTTCTGATCACACTATATCTATAATTCACTTGATCATCACAAAACATAGTATTCTACCTACTTTCAGAAAAAATAAATGAATATTTAAAACATAAAAGAAAGAAGTAGTACTACATTCAGATATAATATGGAACATAAATAATGTTGGTCAAGTCATAATGACAGGATGGTAAGTAGGAAATGGAAGTATAACCAGTGTTCATTTCAGAAGAATGCATTTGTATAAATACAGATATATAAAATCAACTAAGCCACGGTCCAAGTTATAAACCTGAAATTAGATGCCAAAGCAGGAAGATAAAATAAATGGTTATTTTCACGAGATAAGCTTGAGGATCAATTCAGAGAAAACACAGTAAGCCAGAAGATGACATATCTACAACCAGGTATCTCAAGTATGGGAAACCTACTAGGCAAAGTAAATTAAAAAACAAATTGCTCACAAGTACAAACTTAACACTTTAGTTGCTCTGTATTTTTAAAAAGCTTTTACTGTCATTTTTCATAAAAAGTGAATAACATTCTATTTACCTGACTTCAAATTACTTATCATTTATAGAAATGTAGCAATACATCTTTCAATCCTAATGCGAGATGTTTCTGTTTGCAGTAGAGAGCAATTAACGCAAAAACCCACACCTGGCCAAGATGCAGAGCCTGAAGAATTATGTAAGTGAAATATACATATCACAGCCCCTCCTAGTAAGGCTCAGGGACAATTGTGAAAGAGAGTGCAGGCACAATATAAGAGGCATATAATGTGGATGACTACAAGAGTAGTATCATTCAGACACTTCAGGGCAGTTGCACAAATGAACTTACAATGGTTGTGACAACATACACAAGACAAGTGCAAGTCCAAATGAAACCAGATCTTAGCATAGAGATGGGAGTTGGGCACAAAATCCCACTCCTAGCTATGGAGATTATTGGCAATTGTCACCTTCAAAGAGAAAGAGAGAGAGTCAGTTTTGTGCCTATTTTAAGTTAATCACATTCCAGTACGTCACTCATCGAAGAATTATTTAAGCAGCACAAACTGGTGTTCATGGGAAACAAAAAGAAACAAAGTTGAGTAGATGGAAAGGGAAGATGAATCTGGAAAGAGTAGAGAAGGGAGGTTAAATATGTTCAAAACATGTATAAAATTCTCAAAAACTCCAAAGGATTTAAAGTGGATTGAAAGGCAGGAACACATGAATACGAGCTGTGCCACAATAATTTTGATAAAAAAAGAAATTATTCACATGGTTTTTGAGACTCTGGAAGGAAAGAAGCAGATGTACTGGGGAAAGTGTTGATGGTTGAAGAAATGCCTCCCTGACAGCTTCAGTATTAGTAACAGCAGTACAAATTGGAGAACAATCTTTAGTATGGACACAGAACCCTGAAATTTTCAAACACTTTGACCCCTATAATAATATTATGCCATAAAATCTGTCATAGGAAGATAATATCAAATATCAAAAGTTTTGTTCTTTTAAAAATTTTAATTTTTTGAGAATTTCACAAAATATGTTATCTTCTTTGTCGTCCTTCAAATCTTCTCAGATTCTGCCCCACTTCTGTACCCACCCAAATTCTTGTACATTCCCTCTCCTAAAAAACTCAAACTAACATAAAAGAACACATAAGACATGGAGTATGAATTGAGTTGGCCCACTCTTCCTGTGTTTGGTTCCTTCCCTGGAGTGTGATCAATATGATCGGTGTCACTCTCCTACATAAACTGACTCTCCCCATCACAGCACTGATCTGACAGCAATAGCTACTCACCTAGACACTGGACTTCGTGGCCGTCCCCCCTTTCTAGACTAGGACTTGAACTAGCGAAAAGTTTTATTATTAACTAAAAGACCCACGACAGATTTGGCAGTCTTAATAGTATGATTGATAACTATGGGACTTGAAAATCTTTTTTTCCTGTTAAGATTCCAGTTCTGTTGAAACGGAGATCTAGTCTGGCAAGGACTTCACAACTCTTTTGCATAACAGGAACACGAACCTCTGCTTCAATTTTTCCCATATGACCTCACTCTCAAGGATTAATTCCTTCATAAAACACTTGGCTACATATTTTCTTAAATATTAGGGCCTTTTACTTCCTTACAGAGAAATGTGAAAATGAAAAGTATGTGACTAATTGTCCTAGTTAGGTTTTCTACTACTGAGATGAAACACCATAACCAAAGCAATTTGGAGGAAAACTTTTTATCTTCCTTACACATATATACTGCCATTTGTTATTGAAGGAAGGAAGGGAAGAATTCAAACAAGTCAGGAACCTGGAGGTTGGAGCTGGCGCAGAGACCACAGCGGGGTACAGCTTATTGGCTTGTACATCATGACTCGCTCAGCCTGCTTTTTTATTTTTTATTTTTACTAAACCTAAGACCACAAATCTAGGAATAGCACTACCAACGATAGGCTGGGCCTTCCTATCAATCATTAATTAAGAAAATAACCCACACCCAAATCTTCTGGAAGCATTTTTTCAATTGTGGTTTTCCTCCTTTTAGATGATTGTATCTGTGTCTAGTTGACATAAAACCAGCCAGCATGCCCTCCTATGCTCTTTAGTATCCTTCTGTGGAATATTTGGAGAGTAGGAGACATTGCTAGTTGAACCTCAAGTAAATAATGCTATTCCAAAGAAAAATTTCCAGAAAGAAAAACTATTTCTCCATCTTTTCAAGAACATATCTATCTCATGAACCTTAAAAAAAAACTGGCATTCTTTACTAAGTTGTACACATTCTACACACCTAGACTTAATGTGAACTATTAACTCATTATATCTTGAATACCTACCTAAATATAGAACACCTTCTTGATTTAACAAAAGGCCTGAGTTTGTAGATCATATAATGCAATTAAGAGATTTGGAAGTCTAAAATAATGTACAAATTAGGCCCCCAAAATGTTATCAATGAGAAGACATTCAAAACTCTTTTCATTTGGTAGTCTTACAAGAGTAAATTCTTACCTTTGTTATCTGAAAATACTTTTATGTTCAGTTGATCTGTTTATATAATCATTGTAATCATGCATTATTGCATAATTAGTGTAAGTACATGTAATCAGCTATAATGTATAATCACATAGTGGAGTCACTATACAACAAATCCTTGTGAATCTGAACATAATGTTTCATACATCTGTAAAAGGTAAATACTATTTGTATTTGGAATGGTTAAAATAGGACTGTCTTTCATACAAGCAATTACCTTGTTCAAGAGGTAGCCTTCCATTTGGCATTGCAAGGAAAAGAAATGCATATGCTTTCAGTTCCTCATCTTCTAAATCGTATGGTGAAATCAGATTGCCTGCCAAAGGCATTATTTATTTGATGCGCACTAAATCATTTCACACTAGATTAGGATTTTTTCAGACTAGATTAGGATTTTGATGTATTTTGAATAAATTAATAGAAAAGCAATGTTATTAGCTTTTCTATGCATTAAACATAGACCATGAAATAATAGACTTTTATAAGAGATACCATCTTGAATATGCTTATCCAATTTCAAAGGGAATCACTATGAACATTCTCAGGCTTATCTGAAACTTGTTATGTATCTAAGGCCTGGCTTGAATTCATGATCTCTTGTCTCAGCTTTCCAAAGACTAAGATGAATACATTACTTTAATCAATATTCTTTCTGAATTTTTTAAAAAAAATTTAAAGACTACACTATTTTGTTGGGTGGTGATGGTGCATGCCTTTAATCTCAGCACTCAGGAGGAGAGGTAAAGTGTGAGTTCGAGGCCAGCTTGCTCTTCAGCCAAGGCTGCACAAAGATACCCTGTCTTCAAAAAACAACAAAGAAAAAATAGAATATTTTATTTTATGTGTATGGATGTTTTGCTTGTCTGTATGTCTGTTCATCACAGGTGTGCCTGCTGCCCTTGGAGGCAGGAAGAAGGGGTCAGATTCCCTGGGACTGAAGTTACAGATTAGGGTTAACCATCATATGGTTGCTGGTTAACAAACCCAGGACTTTTGCCATACCAGCAAGCACTCCAAATTACTGAGCCATCTTTACAGCCCCCTTCCTAACTTCCTGACAAGCAAGTTATGTCAGTAAACAACACTTACTAGACTTTACTTCTAGTGGATCTGACGCCCTATTGTGCCCTCTGTTTTCACCCGCACACACTGTGATTTGAAATAAGCAAAGGAAAAACACTCATACGCATGAATGAAATTTAAGAAATACTTTTTTTAAAAAGAGAGAACACAGGGCTAGTGAGATAGCTAGACAGTCAAAACACTTGTTTCTAAGACTGAAGACCTGAATTTAAGCACAGTGGAGAGAAAGCACTAACATCACAAATTGGTCTCTGAACTCCACAAGACCATAGAGAAATGCAACCTCCAATGCACAAAAAAAAAACAACAAAATTGAGTTTAAAAATTGAGAAAAAATAAAGCAACACAAATAGAAACCTTATGTACCTCAGAAAACCTACAAAAACAATCAAATTAGTAGGAAGAAGGCTATAAGAGATAAACAAGTAAATGAAATATATTTATTTTTATGTAAGCATATGTATAAATATAGCAAACATTACAAAATCTACAAAGCATTAAGTCAGGCTAATAGAAAAGTATTGGCTAAAATAACTTAAAAAATAAGAAACAGGATGTCACAAAATACAAAAATCATAAAAGACTACTGTGAAAATTCCCATACCAACAGAAAAGTGTATATAATTTTGAAGTATCAAATTTTCCAAAAAGAAAATATGAAAAATAGAAAACCCCCCACAAATCAATAATAACATGGAAACTGAAGCCATAATGAACAAATTCCCATGAAAGAAGATGCCAAAACTGACATTTTAACTGTTGAAGTGTATCGAATGTTAAAATAAGAAATAATAACAATCTTTCTACAAATACTTCCAAAAATCTTTCTTAGGAGTACTCCCAAACTTATTTTGAAGATCCAGGAATATCCAACCTCAAAATCGTAAAAGACCTGTTTAGAGAGCTTGCAGGCTAATGTCTCTAAAGCATAGATGTATAAAAATCACCTAAGTAACCTTAGTAAACCAAAATCAAAACCACAGTGGAGCTAGACGAAGAGGCATAGGCAGGCTAGAAATAAGTGTGATATATAAGAAAGAATGAAGGGCAAAAATCAGGATAGTTTTAGTAGATGTCAAACTTCACTTGACAACATTTAACATCCTATCTGATAAAATTTATGAAAAGTATTAACTAAAGTACTTCATTATAACACAATGTATGCAACAGAAGGATTTAAAATGGTGAAAACTTATCCGATAATATCAATAATGAGTCAAATGTCACCTCTCATCATTCTATTCAACAGGGTATTAGAAGGCCTAACCTCAGCAAAGCATAAGAGGAAAAATGTCCTTGAATCACTCACAATGCTAAACTTTCCTCCAAAATATACAATTTGAGAGTTCTCTGTTGATTCAGAATATTCCACTGTTTGGGGATGTTTTTCATTCATAACAAACAACATGTAAATCAAGTCTTAAATGCAGAGGGAACAAACCTGGCATATCATAAGTTATTTTCTTCAACCATCTCCATACTCTAATATGAATATAACCACTGCATTTTGGGTTGGATTTGACTGATATTCTCACAATTTGATGTCCAAGATTTGGGATTTAGGGACTTGAGAGGTTATTAGGTAAAAAGCTACCCAGTGTTGCACCTATAAAATGGCAAGGTCCAGTTAAAGGAAGTATGGCATTCACTGACATGAAAGAGAATCTGACCCTATATCCTCCTCACTCATCTCCCTGCCCTCTGTCCTTTCACTCTATTCCATATTCCTGCCAGCTTCATATGACTTCCAGCACAAGCTTACTGCCATGATGGAGTCTCAAATAACCATGATCTAAAACTATTAGCCCAAATTGGTCTTTCCTCACTTAGTTTTTTGTCATTGTTTATTTTTTATTTGTTTAAAATAGGTTATTATGTCAGGGACAGAAAACTGAAATGATCAGATCTCAGTTGTCTCAACGTTGTTCTGAGAAATTTGTGTGTGTGTGTGTGTACATATATATATATATAAGCAATTTGTACTTATATGTGCACAATTTCATTACAAAATATAACATGATATTAATACTATACTGCCATTTGGTATATTAATTTTCCAAAATTTCTGACTTCCACATTCTTCTTTTATAGTTGTCTTAATTAGAGTTAATATAGCTATGAAGAGACACCAAGACCACAGCAACTCTTAGAAAGGAAGACATTTAATCCAGGATGGCTTGCTTACAGTTTCAGAGATTTAGTCAATTATGATCATGAAGGGTAGCATGGCAGCATGCAGGCAGATGTGGTGCTGGAATTCAGAGTGCTACATCTTGCAGGCAACAGGAAGTCAACTGGATGTCATACTGAGGGAAGACAGAGAAAATAGACTGGCTTTTAGTTCAGTGGTTTAGTCCATTGTCATCCTTGTGGGGCATGGAGGTATACAAGCAGACATGATGCTGCAGAGGAAGGTGAGAGTTCTACATCTTGATCCACAGGGAACAGAAACAACTATTACCAGAGGTGTACCCCAAACATGAGACTCCATAGCCCACCCCAACAGTGACACACTTCCTCCAACAAGGCCATACCTACTCAAACAAGATCACACCTCCTAATAATGCCACTCCCTATGAGGGTCATTTTCTTTCAAACCACCACAATTGTGTGTTTAGGGAAGCAACAATATTTCCTATATTTCCTTCTTATATGTTCCTTTCTGCATGCTTTCATAGAACAAACATTAGAACAGTAAATATTCTGAAATGTGGACTATTTGGATATATTCAAATGTCTATATAATATATATTCCTAGAAACAGTAAACAAAAGATGCATGCAGTTTACCTTCGTTAGATACTTGCTGCATATTATTCTACAGAAAACATCCCAATATTTATTAGGAATTTGTAGGCCTTATAAAACTCATGAAGCTATTGATCAGAAGTAATTAGAGGACTCAGTGCCTGAAAATCAGTGATCGATGCTTGGATTTGTAAAGCATACAATTTGTTACATCCACCACAAAGCATGTTTGTATCATTTATCTTAATACTCCTCAAATATTAATGTTCATGTGAATCTTTTTATTCTTGTTTTAAAGCAGAGAAGCTGAAATTATCTGCTTCTAACAAGCTCCCAGGTGAGAGAAATGCTGTGGCTCTATGAACCACATAGAACAAGACCAGATAAGCAAATTAAATAGACCTATAACTGCTAAAGAAATAGAAACCATCATCAAAAGTCTCCCAACAAAAAATAAAAAAATAAATAAAAAGCTCAGCTCAGAATTCTACAAGATTTTCAAAGAATAACTAATGCCAATACTTCTTCAAATTGTTCCATACAATAGAAACAAAAGGAACATTGCCAAATTCTTTTTAGGAGGCTACAATTACCCTAATGCCCCAAACCACAGAAAGACATTACTAAGAAAGAATTACAGACCAATCTCAGTCATGAACATTGATGCAAAAAAATACTCATTAAAATACTGGTAAATTGAATCCAAGAACCCATCAGAAAAATCATCCACTGTGATGAAGTCAGCTTCATCCCGGAAATACAGGGATGGTTCAACATACAAAAATCTGTCAATGTAATCCACCATATAAACAGTCTGAAAAATGAAAACCGCATGATCTTCTCTTTAGATGCTGAAAAAGCTTTCGACAAAATACAACATCCTTTCAATTTAAAGGTCTTGGAGAGAGCAGGGATACAATGAATATACCTAAATATAATAAATGCAATATACAGCAAGTCAAAAGCCAATATCAAACTAAATGGAGAGAAACACAGCAATTCCACTGAAATCAGGAACAAGACAAGGTTGTCCACTCTCTCCATATATTCAATAATAGTTCTTGAGGTCCTAGATAGAGCAATAAGACACCCTACTACTCATAAACTCTTTCAGTAATGTAGCAGGATACAAGATTAACTCAAAAAATCAGAAGCCCTTTTTACACAGATGATAAATGGGCTGGTAAAAGAATCAGAGAAACATCGCCCTTACAATAGCCACAAATAGCGTAAAGTAGGTCAGATATTTTCTCTTTTTAAAGAAGTATGTGTGGCTCAGTCACTTCCAGTTCAGTATATACAAAAAACTTACTAATATTCTACTTTTTTCAAACCAGGGAATATGAAGATAATTTCGGATCAAGGCACTCCAGGAAATTACAATAACTCAAAGTGTCATGAGTAGCACGGGAAGAACCACCCAAGCTTTTTCAAAACAAAGGTTAAAAAAATACCACCTTGTAATGTGTAAAGCTTCACAAAACTTAATATAGTCTTCAGAACTTAAGATAGTCTTTTTTATTGGAGGTTGGATGCCTGCTCTTAAATTGTGAGCTACAGCAGAGACAACAAGCTCCCCAAAGATTTGGAGGTTAGTGCTAAGCACTTGGTGAAGAATGAAGGATGTGTAAGCTCTCTGATGATAGCTCCTCATCTCAGTAAAGCTGAAGCAATTTCATAATGTGTCTCAAGCTTCTCTTCCTATAGATAAATATGTGGCTCAAGTAAGAGAGAGGAATCGTCTGTCCAAAGCATATTTGTCCATACAGAAAATAAAAATCACCAATAATTACTAAAGTTATTGCATTCTGACATGGTTTAGATTAAGAAGGTCTCCAAGACACCAATGTACCCACAAAGGTTCCCAATCTAGAGTGCTGGAAACTCTAAGAAGTGGCGGTCTCATGGAAGATATTAGATCACTGAGTGCATTCTCTTCGGAGTAAGGTAGGTTATGGGATATCAGTCTCTTCCTCTTTCTTTTTCTTTTAATTTTTTAAGATTTCTTTTCAATTTACACACCAAACCCAGTTCTCTCTCCCTCCTCTTCTATTGCCCCTCCACCTGCCCCCACTGTGGATCGCTGCATTTGTTGGACACAGTCTTTGAGAAGGATAGCATTTCAGAACAGCATTAGCAAAGAATGTATGTGTGTGTTTGTGTGTATATGCATGCATGCAGAAAAATGTGAGATTGTGGATGAAAAAGAATGATGATGGGAAAACTCAAGCAGGAACAAGCAAACTGAGGAAATCAAGACAATTTATTTATTTTTTGATTTTTAAATTATTATTATTAAAAATTTCCATCTTCTCCCCTCCTCCCAATTCCCTCCCCC
>LOEQ01008638.1:4628-15541 GCA_001685075.1 Bramus lutescens
TTTTTTTCTGTAACAGCACCATAGTCTGGCTGTAGACTTACACTGTATCTCCTTCTTGATCACTTTAGGGTCTGCTCTTCCTTTTCAATAATCTAGGTTTTACGTCTGTGTAGTGTTCATTGTTGTCCATTTCCTTACATTCTGTTCTCATCTTCAGAATGTTTCCCAGGTACTTTTTTGGATTTTAGTTTATTCTTATTTTTCTGTGACCCAGAAGTTCATTGTAAGTTTGCTTTACAAATCTCTCCTTTTTCCATGTAGAAATTGAAAGTCATAAACGTTCTCCTTGACCCAATTCTCATTATTCTCATCTGGTTTTGTTCAGTTGGTGAGGAAATTATGAAGAAACTTTGTAGCAAGAGAAGAGAGGACATGACAATGCAGATGGACCCAAAAAGCAGTGTCTCTGAAGAGGAGATTCTCACAGATCCTCCATGACCCTGTGTGCAATGCTGTTCTCATGACTGTAGTGAACTGCACACACCATCTGAATGAAGGAAGATGTGCTGAGCCTGCTCCTCCTGCAGACAGCCCACTTTCTCAATGTGGCTCACCAGATCTCCCTTTGTAGCAAATTCCATGACTACATATGTGTGCTCTCTAGTATTGATGATGTGGAACAGCTAGATGATGTTTGACTGGTCCAGCACTTTGAAGATGTTGATTTCTGTTATTTTGCTTTAGTCATCTGTCCTACCATTTAGCAGGATCTTCACAGCAACTCACACCTCTGTGTGGAGGCAGCAGGCCAGCTTTACCTCAGCAGAGGTCTCTTTTCCAACGGTCCTGAGTATGATGTAAGGATCTTTTTAAGTGATAAGCCTCTCTGCAGGTTGAGACCTGAGGTGGGTATTTTTGTAGTGTCACTGAAAAGGCAGATCTGGGAGCCCTGCAGGGAGTCCAGATGGCAGTGTGCTTTACTACAGAGAAGTCCAGCACAAAAAGAGACAAAACCTCTATTGTAGGCTTCTCCAGAGGAACACATGGTCAGGAGAGATATGTCTGATGGATGGCTATCTCTGGCATTGTTCTCAGAGTGGAGCCTTGTGCCAAAACCCCACAAAAGCTGCTCATGAATTAGAAGCACCTGTGGATCATTCTCCATGGACTTAAGAGAGCAAAGCTCATTGAACTGTCATTCCTTTCAAGGTCAGATCCAAGGGAAGATGTTCTGTCACTTTTGTAGAGAGGTGAATCCCCTCCACTCTCTTCCTCCCAGCCCTGCTGCTGTGTTTGCATCCTGCGTATATCCCTTTGTGCATCTTAATGCAGGAGACACAGTCCCACTGCATGCTGGTGCAGTCTAGCTGTTGGTGATGGGGCCCTTACTGGGTGGTCTTTATTGGAATTATATTTGTTTCCTAACAGGAAAGTAACAGCAAGGTGGATGGAATGCTGGGAGGTCGTTCCACTTTTAAGGTGGGTATTACTTGCCTGTCCTGAAGCAGAGTGGACACATGACTTAGCCAGAAATCTTGGAACTACATGTTATTCATATCCCACATTAATGGTCAGACTTAGAGAGATCATTGATGACCAAAGAATTGGAGTTCCAGCCAGGTTGTCTGCATGGAAGTTCTCCTGTCAAAGTTATCTTTGGGGTAGTCATGGACACTCTCCAAGCAGGGTTCTGATCTCTACAATGAAGAGTGGACACTTAGAAAGGACTGAATGTCAGGACTCCACAGTGGGTCTCCCATGCTGAAGGCATCACTGAAAGTACTAAATTTAATCCTGTTGTATTAGAGAGGTTTATGTTCTCTCTTTACCCTTGACACTGGTCTATGGATAAATAAGTATATGGCTGCCAAAGCCACCCTTTTCAATTCCCAGGAAGGTGGTTATTGAGCTCATGATGCAGAGGAGCCAAGGTGTAGTGAGAGACAAGAGACAAATGGATTCGGAGGGATTTTTGGGATAAGTTATAGCAAGCAATGCATCTCTGCCCTCTGGCCCTCTCACCCCAAACTATTATGGAGGAAATGTTTGAGGAGAAGAGGGTGAATATTTTATTATGTTTATGATGGAGAATCCCACAGAGACAGTTCACCTGAGCTAGTGGGAACTCACTGACTCTGGACTGATATCTATAGAACCTGCATAGGACCATACTAATCTCTCTGATTGTAGGTGACAGTTGTGTGCCTTAGGCAGTTTTATGGAGCCCTTTCCCTATGCTGAGATCCTTTTCTCAACCATGAATCAGAGGTAGAGTCTTGGTCTTGCCTCAACTTGATATGCCAGTCTCCCCGTGGGAGGCCTTTCTCTCTGAGGAGTAGACTGGGGTGTGGTGTGTGGAATTTGGGGAGAAATGGGAGGAGGGGAATAAGGAACTGTGGTTTATATGTAAAATGGAAAAAATAACTTTTAAATAAAAATGAAAAAAATCTCATATGAATGGTCATTTGAACACATGAACCCTCAAATACAGTTGATGGCACAGTTTGGGAAACTTTATATTGTAGAGCCTTAGTGGCAGAAGGCTGTCACTGAGTATGTCTTGAGATGAGCAAGCTATTCTTTGTTCCTTACTTCCTGCCTGAGGTTGGGGATGTGACACTCAAGTCTACTGCTTTTGCCTTCATCCTTCCAGCTTCTTTTCTTGCCTCTGTCCCATCTCCATGGGCTTTTATCCCTCCATAAATGAGCCAGATATGTTCTTTCTTCTGGATTTCATGTTAATGAATTTCATCAGAACATAAATATATCCATGGGTCTATTAAAGAGGGTTCCTATCCATCCCTCCTGCACCTGAGTTGTCCTGAAGCCAAGGCAGATTCTTTGCTGTCACACAGTCATACATTGTATGTGTCTCTTCTACTTGTCCCCACCAGAAATTCAGTGACCCTGCCAGTAGCCTCAATTCCAGATCCCTTCTTCTGTCATTGTAACACAGGCCTGATATTGATTAGGCCTGCTTTTTGGTGGTGCTAGACCTCCTGATTCCAGAGAAATTTTGATGTTTGTGGAGACACACTTTGTCTGATGGGAATGAAAGTGCTTCAGACTCCCACTCAGTGTCCATCATTATTAGAGTTCTCATGCCTGGATGGAGGATCTCTCCTAGCATCACAGTCCCTTTGTAATTTTTCATGTTTCATTGCTTCCCCCTAAAGAAACAAACTCATCTATAACAAGGAGAGATACAAGAATCAATGGAAAACTTAAAAGTCTAAATAATAAAACTAGACAACACAATCTGAAAGAACCAATCGGTTAACATTGTTTTGTAACATCAGAAAAATTCACTGATGAATTCAGCAATATAAAAAATAACTCATAATCCACAAATATTCCAGTAGTCCATAAAACTGAGGGAAGATGTAGGTGGAGGCTGCTCGTTTGTTCCTGTCCACCCAGACCCCCCAAAAATCATACAGAAAATTTATTAATTACAACACTGGTTGGCCAATAGTTTAGGCATATTCCTGACTAATTCTTTTGTCTTAAATTAACCCATATCTATTAGGCTCCTTCCATCCAGCTTCTGTCTCATGCGGTAGATCTATCATGTCTTCTTGACTCTGCTTTCTTTCTCCCAGATTTCAGCTTAATTTTACCACCTAAGCCTGTTCTTCTCTGCTATAGGAACAAAGCAGCTTTATTAAGCAAACACATTCACAGCATACAAAGGGGAATCCCACATCACCTCCTCTTTTCTAAGTAAAAAGGAAGGTTTTAACTTTAACATAGTAAATTTGCATATAGTAAAACAGGTATCAAGCAAGAATTATCATTATAATACTTATATCTACTTTATTTTTTTTAGCATAACCAAGGAAAACTATAAATATTCTTCAAGTCCATCAAAACCCCAGAAGGAGACAATGATGCCTAAGTTAACAGAAAGTGCATTTTAACAACTTCCAAAACTCTAGAATTGACAGAGAAATCTCACTACCTGGACAGTCACTCAAAGTTCTTCTGTAATGTTGTAGTATCCATCTTTAGCCTATAGGCCCAAGGTATCTGGCAGAGTTTTCCATGAAGCAGAAAACTTCAAAGACAGTTTGACCTATATTGGCAGATTGTCTGTGTCCTGCAGAATGTCTGGCAGGGTCTTTCATGAAGCAGGAACCTGAAGGACTGTCTCACCTTTAGGCAAGTTTATCAGTCATTTTTATGTGGATCCTGCATGTCCAGTTTATCCAGCATAACATCAAACAGTCCAGACAAGAGCAGTTTCTTGCCTAAATGGTTAACCAACTCCATAAGGAGTCTCTTCGATGCCCATCCTCCTCTTGAAGTAGATTGGTGTTGCCAGGAACAGATGTGTCTCATTGTCATGAAAAGTCCTAAATTCTGAAAACATTTTAAATACCATATTCTATTAGTCCTTGAAAGGTTTGAAGAATAACTATTCCTCTGAAATATATCTCTGTACATCTAGAAAACTTAATATTTGATTAGTATAGATGACTGCTAACCTGTATTTCTTAATTGTGCATCACATGTTTAAATGAGCTGCATAAATACAATATCTTAACAACAGAAATATACATATAACAAAATTGACCTTAAATTTGTATCAATAAACCAAGGTCCATACCAATGCAAAGTATTCATCTCTATAGCATATCCCCCTCTAAATGCAAACAAATAATTATAAACAATCATTTAGGGAATTTGGACATAGTATGCTCCAAACCACTTCCTGCTTTTTGTTGGGTGAAGTAATATTGAGGTACACAGAGACCTTTCATGGGACATGGTCCACCAATCCACATTAGTTTGGAAGGAATCCAAGGTTCTCACCCTCTGTGGAAACAAAAGCAGAGAGTCTTTTCCAAAGCAACATATCCTTAAACCCAAAGTTTGACATCAAGATTCCTTTAAAATATATATGTTGGTTTAGCTTAGCAGCTTGTAATATGAAATGTCTCTGTGTACTTAGCTCATTCACAGTCAAAAATTTAAAGAAAACACAATAATATATATAATCCAGACACTCTGTATATTTTCCATCTTTATGGTAGCAAATTTTCTTGCCCTATTACTTTCTCTGCAATTTAATATTGAATTTATTATCTCTGTTCCTTTAACCTATGACTGTCTGTATTATTTATATTAGAACTGTCTACACTCTTTATCCCCTCTCTCTCTCAAGCATATGTATATTTATCCAACACTGTAAATTTAGAGGTATTCTCTATCTGAATCTGCCTTTATTACATATCTGTAATTCTTTTCTGACAAGAACTGCTTCTTAAAATGCTAAGTGACGTGTCTAGGACTAAGGCTTCTTTGCCTTTAGATCTGCCCTGTCCAAAATGGTGGAGGTCTGTTCAGTGCCAGCTTTGCGACACATTTTCAGGCACACAGCAGGTCTATGTTCCCATTAAGCAAATTGTAGCAATTGGCTCACTAACCCCTTTCAAAGGCTCAGTCTCCTGAAAGAACCAGGGTTGTTCCTGCAACTAGCAGGAACCAGGAAGCTTTTTGAAAGTAGCCACACAACTTTTGCTGCTACTGCTGAGTCAGGAAGACTTCTCTTAAAGGAATTGTGTCTGTGCTTGAGTCTAGCATACAGAGCTGCTCCCAAGAAAATGCTACCATGAAGCCATGCTTAACTCTCATTTTTTGTGTCCAGAATTCTTTTCCAAGCTCTCTCAGGTTTTATGTGAATATAGTTGGCCCACATTGGCAAAAAATGTGAATTTTGATTACCCATACCCATATTCAGACCAGGGTTGAATTTTATACACTGGAAGTATATTTTGGAAGTATTGCTCACATGGCCTTGGCAGGGAAGTGATATAGAGCTGGTGAATATTATCCAAGTCCACT
Source organism: Bramus lutescens (assembly GCA_001685075.1). Taxonomy (NCBI): domain Eukaryota; kingdom Metazoa; phylum Chordata; class Mammalia; order Rodentia; family Cricetidae; genus Bramus; species Bramus lutescens. The sequence goes on from LOEQ01008638.1 coordinate 10,416, forward strand.
GCAGGAGAACTATGTAGTCCTGTTCTAATCCCTCATTATGTACATACATACTACCAGAGCATGAAGTGAGCCAGAATATAGCTAAGAGTGACAAAGAAAGGAGGTTGAAACAAATGGAAAATACCAGTCAATGAAGGAACAGAAATACAGCCAATGAAGGTATAGAAATACAGCCAAATTTTAAAGCAAAAATGTACATTTTCATAAGAACAAAACCAAATTTCAAACATCAAATGCTAAGCAGAACACCAGGGAAACTCACTTTTCCAATCCCCAGTTGTCTGGGAAAGCACAAGTCTATGGGACATGACTGAGACAAACTGCTCATCCACCAAACAACTCCTTACTGTAGTCCAAAGACAAAATGCAGCCCCAGGTAGTACCTTATATGGACTGGTATCTAGCTTACCTCACAATGACTCCTTGTGATGTCACATGCAATGGGCCAATCATGGCTCAGGAACCTGCAGTGGTTTTTGTTTGTTTTCCCCTTTCACTGTCTTCCCTAGGCTGTGATCAAATAGCTTAATTTAAGAGATTTACTTATGAGAGAAGAGCTTCTCTAACTCAGGTTTAGAAGGGCATAAGGCAACATAAGGGGAACTTCGTGAGATAGACATCAGTGGTGTGATGTAGTTGGTTACATGAAATTTTCTTCCCCTGTTCTTCCAATCACATAAGATTTTCTGGTAGGGTTTTTTTTTTTCCTGCAAGAATTACATGGTGTTTCCAACAGAACATCCTTGTCAGGACCCAGTATAGAAACCTATGTGATAGTGGCGACATTTCATGCCAAATCCCTTTTACCATTTTGACTCTTCAAAAATATAAAATGTAACAGGAAAACTTCCAATGATAGACTGGAGAAACTTTGAGATTCCCAAACTAGTGGACACAGGTATATTAACGGCTTCCCACTGAATGTATTTGAATTTTTCATGGACTAGTCCTTTAGCCCTCAATTTCTATAGTGGTTTTGCCTTTTCCAGACTGAGCCCACGATAACTACTTACAGGGTCAAGGCTTTTATGTTGACAGAGTGGTGAATTTACAGGAGAGCAGAGTCACTGACAGTGTGATGGTGCTCTATGCTCACAGCGTATTAACATCCCCATCTCTGGTGCTTACGAGACTTAAGCAATCACTGGGAGTTTGTCAGTTCATGTGTCTCTGACATGTTCCCGTCCTCTCTAAGTGGCAGTAGTGAAAACTTGAGATGTTTCTGTAATCAGCCAGAGTCCTTACCTCTTCTGAATGTCCTGCAGCATCTCAAATCAGTGTGAGCAACAAGACTGAAATGCATGTATTTAACCATTATCATTTGAACATAGTACAAGGACAGCCTTTTTTTTTTTTTCAGCAATCCATTAAGATGAATTCCTGTTAAAGTCGGTGACTGGACTGTAACTAAATCCACAGGCTAAAGAAAAATTCCTGAATTAATTTATTTCACTAAGAAGCCTTGTAAAGAGGAATACAAGTCTCAGAAAGTACACAGGAAATAACTCAAACCACATAAATATTTACATATTTTCATTTCAGAAGAGAAATTCATTAGCAAATTGTTTATGTCAAATTTTAAAAACAATATTGTATGTGACAATAAATGGCTGACTTTGTTAATTACAAGGAGCGTACATATAGCAATAGGAAAAAGACATATGATCCCATAGGAAAATATGAGTCCTTGTGGTCAAGGTGTTTATAGACAGGTGAATCTATTAGTCATCTTTGGGGAATGGCCTGCTTCTGACTGTAGGACTGGGAAGGGAAGGGCAAAGGGACCGAAAACAGCCAGGAATATTTTGCTCCTGTGACTGACAGGCTGTTTTGGGTCAGGAAAATCCATGGTTCCACCTCCCTGATTTCTCCCCATCAGTTCTTACAGGGGAGGTTCTCAACCTGTGGGTTGTGATCCCTTTGGCAAACCTCTCTCTCCAAAATATATTTACATTATGATTCATGACAGTTGCAACATTACAGTTACGATGTAGCACCAAAAATGATTTTATGTTTGGGGATCAGTACAACATGAGGATCTGTATTAAATAGTCACAGCACTGGGAAAGTTGAGGGCCACTGCTTAAAGTACAAGAAGGGCAAGGTGTAACATGGTGGAATTAGCACAGGGCTCAGGGTTGGGACTCTCCCAGCCCTGCTCCTCACCAGCTGCTGGAGGACAAACAAGTGGCCCTGTCTTTGAAATGAGGGGAACTGTCCCTTGCCTTGACTTCTCCAGTGCCTGATGGAAGCCTGTTCAGTGTATTTGATAATGATGTGGAAACTCAACTAAAGACTGGGAATTTAATAAGCACATTAATATCTTGAAATACTTTCGTGTTAAGTAAAAATAACTGGGGAGTTGGTCATTTTATAGGAAAAAATGTGCATTTTAAATGAATAAGCAGATTTAAAAAGCAGACAAAAGGAAAAATGAAATACAAATAAAACCCAACAAATTCATGTAAAGATTATTATTTTTTTCTTAAACATGACTAGCTTCTGTTTGAAAGGCCATTTATTGCTCTTTGCAAATTTGATAACAATTTCTAATCTATAGACCAGCAAGACTTGAGACACGGGAAGCAGGTACCACCTTCCCTGCAGCTCACATGCCCTGTCATGCCATGCACAGCACAGACCTTATCTCAATCTCATCTACACAGAATTCTCTTACAGCTAGGAGGGCACTTAAATCACAGAGTTCAGGAAACGGAGTGAATAGTAATCATTCCAAAGACAGAGAAAATAAAAAGTCTATGAGATGGTTATTACTCAGGGAATTTATAAAACAAGGGATTAAGGACATGCTCTTCTAAATAAACAAAGTCAAATAGAAACTTTATAGACATCGAGATTACAGATTGTGGAAGAATGGATAAAGAATAGATATGTATACATAGACAAAAAATTTTTGATGAAAATACACACTTCAAAGAAATAATCTTTCATCCTATATGCCCTTTTAAAACCTTTTTCTTTTAATTTTCATTTAGTGCTAACAAATTTATTAGACTATGAAATTATGTTCATTTGGGTTTTCTATGTTTTGGATTATGTTTAAGTTCTTTTGTGGGTTATATATGTATGGGTCTGCTCATGCTAAGGCACATATGTGGAGGTCAAAGTGCAACTTGCAGGAATCAGTTTTCTCCTTCTTCCATGAGGATTCTGGTAACTTAACTCAGGATGTCAGATTTAATGTCAAGTGCATACCTTTATCTTCTCAGTATTGCTTTGGAGAACTTTTAAGCCAATACTGCCTTCAGCCTATGAAGTCCTTTGTACATAAATATGCTGGTAAATTTAGCAAACATGTGTCCAGTGCCGAAAATACATCACCTACCACTCCAGAGTCTAGGACAACAAGACAACAGGCACAGCCCATCTCTGGAAAAGCTCATGGCTTTAGTGGTGGGCAGATAGAGGTCCATTAAATGACTCACTGGTTAAACATATAAATTGCATGGTGTCACAGGATTGCAGAAGGGGTGACGCTACATTCCTGCCTGCTAGCAAAAGATACATTTACAGATACTGTCCTGCCTTGTTAGAGGTAGCGGCTTCACTCCAGTGGTTGACAAATTAGTCACCTTAGGAGACGTATCTGGGATTGGGAGCAAGTTCCAGAATAATACCAAAGAAAGGAAGTGATAGTCACATATTTGTTTCTTTTTGTCCCTTATTGGTCAATTTTATTATGAAGAGCAATATCAAAATACATTAATCTGCTTAAAGACCACTAAGAAATGTAGAGTTTTAAAGGCCTGCGTGAATTTCAGCTGTTTCAGTGTAGTCAGCTTCTCCTTCAAAAGTCTTCCTGGAGAAATGGAGTTGATGTCCACAGGCCATATTTTCCACAGGCCATCTTCTCAGTAACTTAAAGGGTGCATCTGGCTTCTGACCCTGAACCCCAGCAAAAGTCCTCTTGGGAGGTGGTTGCATGGGCTTTCCTCTGCAACTTCACCCTCTACCATCTGCTCAGAGACGTCTTCCACTTCCCCAAAATCCCCAGGACACCTGCAGAAAAACTCTCAAGGAGTAATGGAGCAGTGAGCATTCATCCATAGCTGCACACTGTCCACCATCTTTAGTCTAGCCAGAGACATACTCTCTACAGTTAGCTGGGCTTTTCCTGTGCAGTCCACACAGGTAGAATCATATTCTTCATTTGTATAGAAGCTGTTAACATATTTGCTACATATCACTTCTGGGAGACATCTCTGCCACACATTCTTCCACATCCAATGTACCCAACCCCACAGTAGGGACTGAACCAGCCATTCCTCATTGTCTGCTAGCTACACATCACAGAATAAACAGGCCTGTACCAGTGTCTTCAGAGAGATAGAATGGAAACCAAGATTGTGCAGTTTAAATAACAGGGATTTTTTTGTCTTGTAGATCTGAAGGCTAGACGTCTACTATCAAAGTGTGCACATAGCTATTTTATCTTTCATTTCCCTTGGTAGATGCTTTCTTCATGTTTACCTGTTACACTGGGCTAGGACTCTAAAGGAGTAGCTCTTAACCCATGGATCACAGCCTGAAAAAGATCATCATAAAACACACATATTTACATTATGATTCATAACAATAGCAAAATTATAGTTACAAAGCAGCAACAAAATAATTTTGTGGTTGGGGGATCAGCCCAACATGAGGAACCGTATTAAAGGGTCGCAGCATTGGGAAGGCTGAGACTGCTCTAAAGACATTGCTTTTTAACTTACTAACCTCTTAAAGGTCCCATTTCCAACACTCTGATGTCCTGAGTTGCGAGGAGTTAGGATCTGAACCTGAAAGTAAGTCATACCCTGAGGAGCACATTGCACAAAACAAGATCTCTTATCTGGCTGGAAACTTGGCGAGATTCAGGTCCAGGAAAATAGCTTCTAAGACTGCCCCTCAGCCTGAGATTCCTCTTGATCTTGGACAAAGGGATCATGTCTGAATTTGTCAGTTCTGTTTCCTGCTCAACATACAGGTGAAGTTGAGAGCTGAGAGTGAAAGGTCTCCCGCCACAGGAATCAGTGCCTGTTTTTCTGCCTGACCTTACAGATGTTACAGCTTGTCTTTTTTTTTTTTTATTAAAAATTTCCACCTCCTCCCCTCCTCCCATTTCC
>LOEQ01008638.1:18411-28984 GCA_001685075.1 Bramus lutescens
GGGAGAGAGAAGTGAGAAGGGGAGGATGGGGAAAGCTTGGGGGATTGGGATGGTCGGGATGGAGGAAGGGTGGATATGGGAGCAGGGAAGTAGATATCTTAATTAAGGAAGCCATTTTAGGGTTAAAAATGTAATTTTAAAAGATGTTATATGATTTAAACTGAAAGTGGAACATCAGCATAGTACTAGGATGAAGGTAGATATGGCCTATGACACAGATAAAAATAGTGGGTTTAGAAAATGTCCTTCACAGGGGCTGAAAGCAACTGCATCCAAGGAAGGACTTCCAGTCTCATGAACTGCAACATTCCAACATCACCGCCATGGCTGAAATTTTAAGCAGTTAATTAGCCATGGGGAAGATTCAGTAGAAGGTGTGGTTTCTAATGTCATGTTTCCTCCCAGAGCCATGAGACAACTCACATACCATTTCTTTTCATTTTAAAAATAATATAACAGCTGAGATAAAAAGCATTTAGAAAAGAGAAATAAGTCTATGAAAATAGCCATGCTTTTTGGTGAGGAAGTAGCTTTCCTTTAATGGGTGGGCCTAACAAAGCCCTGCTATCTCTACCTGCCTTCCTTTCATCTGGTATCTTAAATTTTGTGGAAGATACCTCGCTACTTCTTTCACATAGCATTTCAGATCTAAGAGGACAATTGTGATATTTCCCTCCTTAGGATTAGTGTGTTACCAGGACACAGGAGGTGGAGGCCACAGCTAATTAGTGGGGTCTAGTCCATCTCCAATGGACTCCAAGCCTGCCAATGTTTGACTACCTGCCTAACAAAGGACCTATTTCCAAGGTCACAGAAAGCTACAGGGGATCTGGGGGTGTTCACACAAAAGCAGAGGCATGCCCTCATTTCCTCCTTTCCTTCCTCCTTCCTCTGATTGCTCTACACCTGTGTCTGTGTAGCCTGATCCATGACCCGCCCTAAGCAGGCTCCTATATGTAGGAAGGAAAGGATAGGATTAATGCAGAAACTGCCCACAGGGTTCCCCTGCAAGTGGCATGCATCAGGTAGCAGAACTCAAGAGCTATTCTGGAAGAACAGTCTAAAGACAGCGACGTTATCGGTCAACAAGCAGGGAGAAAAGGTATAGAAAAATCCTCATCTGAAATCCTGTGAGTATTAACGACTATCTTCCTGGGTTACAAGGCAAGGCTCCCTTAAAGACAGACAGCAAGGTCGGGAAGAGGAAAAGAGGTGGTTACTGTTTCCAGCACAGAAGAGAGCAATATTTTTCCAATAATAAAGAAAAAAGTGTTGTTTTGCCCCTAGCCCCAAAGTTTTGAAGTCTTGGGACCAAGTCATTGGTCTTATTGCTAGATTCAAGAGCAAGGCTTACCTGAAGGGTTTGGAGAAATCCCCTTGATCAAGAACTGTCAGGTACTCCTTCTCTAAGGAAAGACATCAAAGCTAAACCTGTCTGCCATAAAGCAGGGCCAAGATCTCCTTAGTAGAGGCACTACTAGCACAGGTCTTGTCTGTGCTCTGCCTGAGGTACCACCCTTGTGCTAGCTGTGACTCCCTGATCTTGTGAAGCTGTTTGGAAAGGAACCAAAGGGGAGCTCAGCCAAGCTGACTGAAGAGTCCAGGATAGACACAAAGTGGCAAGGGCTGAGCCATAGCCTTCTGTGCTTCCTTCTCACTCCTCTCAGAACGGTCTCAGGCCTTTGCTGCAGACACCTGCGTCTGGCAGCCTGGGTTTACAGGAAAGTCTGCACAGCTTTTTTTCCCAAGGGTGGTATCAGGCTATGTATCTAGGGGAGACCCTCAGTATGCTGGAGCCTTTAAATGTTGTCAAGACATTCCAAGGCCACGGGGAAAACTGGAGAAGTATTTTTCAGAAGTACCTGGACCCCAGACTCTCTGAAAGCTACCTCCTTCACCTCAGAAACAGGTTGACCTACTGCAAGCCTCCTGGGGTGTTAGAGGCACTAAGATGTGTGACTCATAGCGACAGGACTTTATTGCCTGACACGATTGAGTTCATGGGCATTCTTTTGATCACCTGGTGCCCTCAAAGCTGAATGGTGTGCTCCTCACTGGGCTCTGGTAATAAGTGTGAAGTGAACAGTCCCTGAACTTCCTTAAAATCACTCTCCTGGGTCACTCCAAAGAGCCTTATGGATCTGTTATCCAGGCATAGGGACATACAAAAGAGCATAATGACATAGTAAATAGATGGATTAAGAAGCAAGACATATCCGTGGCCTGATGGGAAGTGTTTCCATACCCACAGGAAGATGACTTGGACCCAGCCATCTGCAGAGATGGGAGAGTCAGAGCTTCTAGAGTGGCTCAGTTGTGATGCAGGGTAGATCTGGGGGTCCCGAAACCCTCCCGGAATACCAGAGAGATGGCTATGTACCAGTGTCATTTTCTCACAGGGGAGTTAACAGGCCAGGCTATGTCTGTAGTAATAGATAAAGACTGAGCAGGGCTAGGCAAGAAGCAAATTATACTTGCTTGTCATGGGTAGATCTCTGAGGTGAGTCACTTAGCAGAAGTGTCAGGAAGCAGACCCCAGTATGTGGCATTGCACTAGCAATCAGCCCGGTTACTTTATAATGACATTTGTGTGTATGTTTTCAGGGTTACCATTTGTATTAAAATACCAGTTAGGGAGGGTAGGGGTCTCTGAGGAAGACACTTTCTCCCACTCTTAGTATTCTTTAGCAACCAGGTTTTTAATGCCATGAAGGTCAGTGCAAAAGACTTTGCAGCACAGGGAACTGGAAATAAGGGGCCTGGTTCAAACTTGCATTTGTCAAAGGGCTCTGGAGAAAAGTGGTCCCTTGGAGTTGAAGAGATGGCTCAGAGGTTAAGGGCTTCACAATCCTTTGTAACTCCAGTCCAAGGACATTCAACACCCCTTTCTGGCCTCCACAGGCACTGGGCAAGCACCTGGTGCATAGACATGCATACAGATAAAATGCCTAACTCATTACAAAAATTTAAATGATGCCCTAAGTGCAAAACTGGACACTCAGCTATGGATGAACACCTCCTCAGCACTGGTAAACAAGGGCCTGGGTGAAAGCAAGCCATGCAGTTCTTCTGCCCCAGCAAACTCAGAGACAGCAGGCAGCACAAGAACAGACTGCACATTACTATCCCAAGGCTGTCTCTTATCCTGAGCCTCTATGGAGACATATGCCTTGAACGCGCTGTAGTGCTTGCTCCTTCAGAAAAAAAAAAAAGAGCTTACTATCAAAAACCCAACTCATTGGGGAAAAATATAGTAGAACCTTAAGACTTCCTGAAAGAGACCAAGTCGTGGTGAATGTCTATAATCCCACATTTTAGAAGGCTAAGACTTAAGACATAAAACAGAGGGATTGCAAGTTTGAGGCTACTTAGGCTCTTCAATGAGACCAGGCCAGCCTTTTTCCATGGCTTGACATTGTCTCAAAACAAAACATACTTTAAATAATAAAGTATGGAATGTATGGTCACTGTTACTTATATTTAAAAGTATGAAATGGTCATAACCAAAAAAGATGTATAAGTGTGTAGAAGATTAGATACCTTGAGCTAGATATAGCTGCAGAAATATTTATTTAGGTTTTATAAAATACTTCTTAAAATATCTCCTTTGATGTTTTGTGTTTCCCCCAATGTGTCTGTTTTTATGCCAATACCATGGCGTTTTTATTATTATAGCTGTAGCCCAAGTTGAAACTGGGGATAGTGATACCTCCTACAGTTTGATTATCTTATTCAGTATCGCTTAGCTATTATCTTAGATTTTTTTATTTTATTTTGTTTTGTCTTTTTGTATGTGTGTTTCCATGTAAAGCATAAATTTGTTCTTTCATGATCAGTGAAGAATTGTGATGGGAATTGCATTGAATCTGTAGATTGCTTTGGTAGGATGGCCATTTTTAAATTATTAGTCCAACTGATCCATGCGTATGGAAGACCTTTCCACCTTCTGATACGTACTTCAATTTCTTTCTTCAATAACTTGAATTCTTTGTCATACAAATCTTTCACTTTCTAGTTACCCCAGGATATTTTGTATGATTTGCTGCCATTGTGAATATCATCATTTCCCTTATTTCTTTCTCAGTTCTCTTGTCGTTTGTATATAGGAGGGGTACTGATTTTTAGGTGTTAATTTTGTTCCAGCTACTTTGCTGAAAGTATTTATCAGCTGCAGGAGTTTCCTGGAATAATTTTTATGCCCACTTATGAATACTATAAAATCATTTACAAATAAAGACACTGTGATTTATTGCTTTCAAATTTGTATCCCCTTGATATCCTTCAATTGTCATACTGTTCAAGCTAAGATTTCCAGGACTGTATTGGACAGGTATGGAGAAAAGACAACTGACTTGTTCCTTATTGTAGTGGAATAGCTTTGAGTTTCTTGTCATTTAAGCTGATGTTGACTGTGACTTTCTTTTAAACTGCCTTCTATTCTGTTTAGATATGTCCCTTATATTCTTAATCTCTCCAGGACTTTTATCATGATGCTCATTGGATTTTGCCAAATGTCTTTACTGAATCTAATGGATGATCATGTGGGCTGTATTTTTTTTTGCCTTTCAGTTTGTTTATATGGTGGAGTACATTTATTAATTTACATATGTTGAACAATCTCTGGGATGAAGCCTACTTGATATTATTTTAATGTGTTCTTGGATTCCATTTGCAAATATTTTATCAAGAATTTTTTCCATCTATATTCGTAAGGGAAACTGATTTGTAGTTCTCCTTTTTGTTGCATTTTTATGTGGTTTGGGTATCAGGCTAACCGTGACTTTCTAAAACAAATTTAGCAGTGACTCTTCTCTTTTTATTTTGTGAAATAATTTGACAAGTAGTGGCATTAATATTTCTTTGAAATCATGGTAGAATTCAGTGCTAAAATCTTCTTGTCCTTAATTTTTTGGTTGGTAGACTTTTAATCACTGCTTCTATTTCACGAGGCGTTGTAGTTCCGTTTAAATTGTTTATATGATTGTGATTTGATTTTTGTAAGTTGCATATATGGAGAAACTTATACATTTCTTTTAGATTTTTTTGGTTTGTTAGAATATAGGTCTTTAAAGTATGTCCTTATGATTCTTTGGCTTTCCTTAGTATCTGTTGTTAAGTCCTCATTTAATTTCTAATTTTGTTAATTTGTATATTTTGTCTTTGCCTTTTAGTTAATTTAGATAAGTGTTGTCAATCCTACTGATTCTTCTCAAAGAACCATCTTTTTTATTGATTCTTTATATTGTTTTTGTTATTTTTATTTTATTGACTTCTATTATGAATTTGATTATTACTTGCCACCTATTCCTTTTGTGTGTGATTTTTTTTTTACTGCTCTTGAGCAGTGTTTCTTAACCTGCAGGTAGCACCCTTTTGGGGATTGAAGTCCAGGAGTCACCTAAGTCCATCAGAAAATGGAAATATTTACATTACTATTGATTCACATAGTAGCAAAATTACAGTTAGGAAGTAGAAACTAAAATAATTTTGTGTTTGGGGGTCACAACAGCATGAGGAGTTGTATTAAAGGGTTGCAGCAATAGGAAGGTTGAGGACCATTGTTCTAGAGCTTTCAGGCATGCTGCTAAGTTTATGTAGGCACTTAGTTCTATGAATTTGCCTCTTAGAAACACTTTCATTGTATCCCTTAAGTTCATGTTACGCATTTGTTTTCACTCAATTCTACAAAGTCTTTAACTTCTTTCATTATGTCTACCTTGACCCAATTTTCATTCACTAGAGAGTTGTTCAGTTCCCATGAGTTTGTAACGTTTCTGTTGTTGTTGATATCCAGTTTTAATCTGTGGTGGTCAGATAGGATGCTGGGAATTATTTAAATATTTTTGTATCTTTTGGTTCTTGCCTCATGTCAGTGTGCTCAATTTTGGAGGAAGTTTAATGAGGAATATTCTTTTGTGAGAAGTAGGTATACCCTTTTGTGTGTGGAAGAAACACTATACTACATAGCTACATACATACAGTGTGACATAGCAAGACTCTGTCTCTAAAAAGCAAAGAAAAAGGCATTTGTTCATGGAGTAGGAAAGAGACTAGTGGAGGAGGTGTGCAGGTAAGGTTCAAAATAAACTCCCCAGGAGCCATGGGTGAGTGCCTGCTCTAGCTGCACAGCTCAGAGCTCAGGTCAACAGAAGCTAGAGCAGGAAGTGCACAAAAACATTAACAAGAATGCATGAAAGAACTCTGAGAAGAGCTGACTACACTCTCTGCGCCACACACCACACATTTCCAAGGAAGGCCACTATGGGGAAGAGTTCCGTACTTCTTCAGGCAGGGCCTATGTCCTGTCGCTCTGGCCCCTGGCTCCTATTGCACAGGGGCTGTTTCTTCTAGATTGAGGGGTTTCCAGTGCTTCGAGGATGTCGTCTCTTTAGTTTCCTCATGCAGTAGCTACAGTTCCTGATACCTAGACCGAAGGACAAAGGGGGAAAAACAATCTTACTTCATGCTTTCCTCTGGGAGGCTGCACACTTTCCAAACACAAGGTCCGCGTAAGTAGGTGTGCATCATGAGAAGGGCTGTCACCTCAGGCCTGATTCTGTCACCTTGGATAGTGTCTTAGTCAGGGGTTCTATTGCTGTGAAGAGACACCATGATCATGGAAACCCTTATTGGAAAAACATTTCACTGGGGCTGGCTTATAGTTCAGAGGCTTAATCCATTTTTGGTATGGCAGGAAACACGGAGACATGCAGGCAGACATGGTGCTGGAGCGGTAGCTGAGTTCTACATCTCCACAGGCATCAGGAAGAGGCTAAAACGCTAGGCCTGGCTGGAACATCTGAAACCTCAATGCCCAACCTAGTGACACACTTATTCCCACAAGGCCACACCTCCTAATTCTCACTCTCTTTCTGAGCATATAGGGGCCATTTTCTTTCAACCATCACAGGTATACAGGTCAGGAAGGTGTGTGATCCAGTGATTTACAAAGAAAAGCCTTGCCAGGGCTTCAGCAGTTTCAAACAAACTGATGAGGAGGATGTGGGTTTGTATTAAGTGGTCACCCAGTAATTTCACAGACACTGCCAGCTTCTTTGTCCCAGCGTCCTCTGCAAAGTCCTGGCTCAGCTCGTGTCTGGAGGAGCTCCTGGGTTACGGAGCTTGTCCTCACTCCTCGGTAGCTCTCCTGTCAGCTGCATGGTACTGCCTAGCAGATTACTACAAATGTAGAGGTTTAAAGCAACACAAGCTTCCTGGCTTCCAGGTTCCAAGACACAGGCCAGGCTGTTGGGGGTGAAACTACTCCGGGAAGTCCTAGAAAGGAACAAAAGGACTGCCTGCCTACATTCTTGGCTTCAGCTCTTCCACATGGAATTTTTCAACTCTCTCTCAGCAGCGTCTCCTAGGCAGCCTCTAAATCACTATGTGGCTGAGAATAACTCGGATCTTCTTCCTTCCCATCTCAGCTCTGGAATGACAAGTGGACACCACCATGCCTGGGTGGCTCTTCACACATCACACCCTACGAAGTTCATATAGTGATGGCATTCATGCTCACGCTATCACAAGTTACTTCCGCACCCCCAAACTCCTCCATGTTCTCCCTATTCATCCTCCCATCCAGTCCTGGAGCCCCACTGACCTCCACTGTTGCCACGGTCTCCCCGTCTTGATAAGGCCACACAGTTGGACTCCCGCAGTGTGTCACCATTTCAGACAGGTCTCTTACACTTCGTAGTATGCATTAGCAAAATTTTCAAAGGCCACTCTTATATGACTTCCTTGAAGCTCCTCCTGCCCCATGGTTCCTTACCTATGACCTCGCGGGGAAAGCTCAACATCCTGTCAATATGACTGTCACTTCAGAGCAGAAGGTGAGGACATGTTCTTAAAAGATGGTTGCCATATGTATTTTATTTATCCCAGAGTCCTTTCTAGTTTGCAAGCCACAAGCAGAATATAGGTTAAATGAATCTCCTCAAGTTAAACAAAGCTGCTGTGTCAGGAACAGCCCACGCAGCAAAGCCCACTTCCTCAGGAACCAGAGTTCTAGTCTCACATTCCAGAATTCCCAGACATTTCTGTTGCTGTCTCAGACAATGAAATGACTGGTTTTAGGAATGGGAAGCAAAGCAACAAACTTCACCAGGAGGAAGAGAGAGGATGGACATCCCTGGGTAGGGCTCCACATGACAGGAAAGGGCTGCCAAGCCACAGTCCAGTCAAGCCTATCACACACTCCAGTCTGTGCCTTTGGGCCTCCTTGGGTGTGTAAATAGGAATGGAGTTTTCAAAGAACAGTTTCTTATCAATGGAGTGGCCATTACCATACCTTTGTTGAACTCACATGAAAGGTTGAGACCTGTGGGTGACAATGTGACCTCTTACTCTGCAGATGAATTATCTGGTATAGGAGGGTTCTTCTTTCTATGTGTTGCTTTCATTGGTTGAATAAAGAAAACTGCCTTGGCCTTTGATCGGGTAGCCCTTAGATGGGCAGAGAATACAGAACTGAATTCTGGGAGGAAGAAAGNTTTCTATGTGTTGCTTTCATTGGTTGAATAAAGAAAACTGCCTTGGCCTTTGATCGGGTAGCCCTTAGATGGGCAGAGAATACAGAACTGAATTCTGGGAGGAAGAAAGCAGGATCAGAGAGCTGCCTGCCATGAAGCTGCCAGGTCAGACATGCTGAATCTTTCCCTGTAAGCCATGAGCTCATGGTGACATACAGATTATTAGAAATGGGTTGAATATGTGAGAGTTAGCCAATAAGGGGCTGGAGACAATGGGCCAGGCAGTGTTTAAATGAATATAATTTCTGTGTAATTATTTCGGGGTAAGCTAGCTGGGATCCGGGCAGGAACGCAGCCCGCTATTCCATATCACTACAATTATCTACCTCAAAAATATCCTAAATCTTTTAAGTTAAGCCTATCAAATTATCCCACTTGCAAACCTGATCAAACTGAATCTGCATGCAAAATTCCCTGATAATACATTAAACACTTACTGCAAGTTTCCTCTGTTAGCTGTTTCAGTATATCAAATTCTTAGCTATGTAAGCACCAGCTAAACATGCCAAGATCATACTTAAACTTGTAACAAAACAAGAAATGCTATGGCTTGACTTATTATAATTCTATAATTTTTATATAAAGAGGGTGTGAGTATGTGTGTCTCTGTAGCTCAGACAGGTATCAAACTTAATGTCCTCCTGCCTCAGCTTCCAGCTGCTGTGACTAACAACAGGTGTGCAACAACCCAGATCTATGCTGAGTTTAATTCTAAGATTTCAAGAAAATGAAACAAAATTCTCTATCATAGAAATAGCTATCATATCTCAAGCCATTTTGTTTTTTTCCCAAAGAACGATGAGGTGGCTTTAGGTGGCGCTTGCTCTTTAGCTGAGTCCTACCACTAATGAGCTACCTATCACTGGTGAGCCACCTATTACTGGAGAGCCACCTATCACTGGTGAGCCACCTATCACTGGTGAGCCACCTACCACTGGTGAGCCACCTATCACTGGTGAACCACCTACCACTGGTGAGCCACCTATTACTGTAGACTTCCAGAAGATTTCTGTCAGTCAGACTGCCATGCAGTAACCCTTTGATGGCCACAATCCCATAAAGGGGAACCCTAAAAAGATGTTACATGAAGTCGTTTCTGTATTTGTACTAGTCAGTGAGTCCACCTCCACCTCCTTTGCATCCAATCCACTTCATGCTGCTCACACCTCACCTATGAGCTGTCGCACAAGCCCACAGCTCTACCTCTCTCTCAGGTCTCAGACAGGCTGGCTCCAAAAATGGCAGATTCCTCCAAGGTTATCTTTCTCCTTGATAGCTGTCCCCTAGAGATGTTTGTTTCTTTAAACCAAGCTCTTTTAAATGCCCCATGGGCCCACAATTTTACTGTTCTTGCTAAACATGCTAGTCACTCTTCTGACCACCTGAGACAACTGCTTTCAAAGTTAAGTCCAAGTATTAGAAGTGCCATCAATTCACCTTCCTACAGAATCTGTCAAGTCCCCATCCTAAGATGTCCTCAGAAGAAATGAAAAACCTCCACCTGGAAGAACAGCACCTGGAGCCAGAAACCAAAGAGGTGAATGGGATCCTCATGTCCAAGATGATAAGTGATAACTGGGAAAAAATCTGGAACTTCCAAGCAAAGCCAGATGACCTCCTCATTGCGACCTATGCAAAGGCAGGTGGGTGCAAGGAATGGTACCAGGCAAAACCACTCACATGGATCAAGGGCTTTCAGACATGGGCATCCTGATTAAAATAGGAAGGTGCTGCTGGGTCTTGAAGAAGTTTGTTTCCTAATTTTCTGAGAAATCGCCATACTGATATCCAAAGGGGCTGTACCAGTTTGCACATTTATACAATGGTATACAATGGAGCACTACACAACAGAAAAAAAATAATGACATCTTGAAATTTGTAGTCAAATAGATGGATCTAGAAAATGTCATATTGAGTGAGGTAATCCAGACCCAGAAAGACAATTATATACTCACTCATAAGTGGTTTTTAAACATAAAGCAAAGAAAACCAGCCCACAATTCACAATTCCAGAGAACCTAGACAACAATGAGGACCCT
>LOEQ01008638.1:30745-44815 GCA_001685075.1 Bramus lutescens
GTGGCAGGCACTAGTCTATTCCTGCTTCCATTCTTCATGCCAAAGTTGCCATAGTTTCTACTCAGCTGAGCGGCTCCGGCCTTTCAGCAGTAAGTAAGCAATCTTCCTGCGCATGCCTCCAGCAATCCCCCTCCCCCATCCTGGCCTCCCTTTTGGCTGTGTGCATCTCTTCATGTACTGGGTTTATCTGGTAGGAACAGAGACACCAAAAGTAGTGAGTGACTGGGTCCTGGTGCAAGGAAGACTGAGAACTCTGACCTTTGACTGGAGTAGCTAATTACCTAACTCGAATGGGAGGATCTCTTAATCAGAAAGAGAAGAGTGGGTGGTAGGTGAGCAAGAAGCAGTCTTTGTTCTGTCTCCTCCAAAAGGACCATCAGCTTGTTAGAGCCAATGCATTGGCTAACATCTGTGCATCAATCCATATTTGCCTGACACCATATTTATTCAATCAAACACCATTTATGGGGGGAAAGTGCTTTGCTGAATGCCAATGAGAAAGAGGACAGAGGGGACATTAGAAAGCATACACTACAATCACAGGGTGACAATGAGCACAAAGGGCCACTAGTGTTTAGAGGAGCCCCTCCCCCAACATACACAGAATGTGTAGAGAACGTAACAGGTAAACTGAGTCTACTCAGAACCCAGCAAACCTGAATGTAGCTGAATATATGCGTAATAGATTAAAGAGAATTGAATTGTGCCATGAGTGGGTAGAACTGAAAATAACGGGTGTTATATAACATCTAGGTACCACCTGGACACAGGAAATTGTGGACATGATCCAAAATGATGGGGATGTGCAAAAGTGCCAGCGTGCCAACACCTTTGACCGTCACCCTTTCCTCGAGTGGACTTTGCCTCCACCCCTCAACTCGGGTGAGTTCCCCCCCACTGGGGTGCAGTGGACTGTGGCCACTGTGCAGGGTCCATTTATACCTCAGATGAATATCATTTCTACAGTCTTCCTTCTAGAAAGCATTTTCAAATGGAAAAATAAAGGAGTGTGAAAGCAGCTTAAGCCAACACACACAATTCCTTTCCTAAAGATGAATGACTTGGCAGCACAAGGCACACATCCTACGGTGTGTAAGCATCTGGAGTGCTATGCATGTAAAACAGCTCCATGAAGGAATGGGCTATAGTTTGGAGTATATATGTTCCCAGAATCTGAAAGTTAAACACCTGCTCCCCCAGGAAGGCACTAGGGAGAAGCAACGGAGCCTCAGGTGGTCTTGGAACTTACCCTGCAGACCAGGCTGGCCTTGACTTCAGAGATCCTTGAACTCAGGGATCTTCCTGTCACTGCCTTCAGAGTACTGTGCTGAAAGATGTACACCTGTTTTCTGGGCCTTTCAGATCAGTGGTTGTTGAGGTCTGGGAAGCTTCTAACAGCCTCTCCAGAAACATGGCAGGAGTTTCAGTAGATCCTTGTAAAACGTCACTAACATTAGACAAATTTGTGGGCTTCTGTGCGGAATTATGGAGGCCATTCATCAAAGTCCAGCAATAGGTAGAGAGTCCTCTTACCTTGGTCAGGGTTGGAGTCCTGTTGAGGTCTGGTAGAAGGGAAGGCAGTTTCCAGAATCAAGAGTCCTCAGAGGCTATGAACTTCCTTGCTTCCTTCTGGATCCTCTGTTTCTCTCTTCTGGGGTAGAGAGAGTTTGGAGCTGTCGGCAGCCATCCTAGGTAGGCTGCTGATTGTAAAATAATGTCTAAGGAAAGAAATTAAACCTGGGGTTTATCAGAGAAGGAGAGGTTTTGATGTTTCCATTTATAAAGATCACTGTTGGAAAAGGGAACATAAACCATAAATGGAGCCACATCACCGTGGCTTCCCTTAAGAGAGGAGCCAAGGACCCATAGAGGGAACTGGGATGGGGTTGTTCTGTGAGGATGAGTGAGTCGGGGAAGGAAGGCTTAGATACAGCCAAGAGTGGGGAGGGAGGGCATTGAAGGACCCACTGCGGGTACAGGAAAAGCTAAGGACAGAGTCAGGGACAGTGGGTTCAGCAGGAGTCACAGGTGAAGGATAAGAGAGTTGTGAAGACTCAGGGTCAGAGGTCCTCTGCCACTTTGGGAGGCTTTTTCTACTGCTCAGATCT
The DNA here is from genome assembly GCA_001685075.1 of Bramus lutescens. Taxonomy (NCBI): domain Eukaryota; kingdom Metazoa; phylum Chordata; class Mammalia; order Rodentia; family Cricetidae; genus Bramus; species Bramus lutescens. The sequence goes on from LOEQ01008638.1 coordinate 32,854, forward strand.
TCTGTATCCCATGTTTGTGTCCAGGAAGGTTGTATTTCCAGGATATCCAGCCATGCTCAAATGTAGGGAAACTGATCCTTGTCTTCCTAGGATGATAGACTGAGCCCTGGCAGCAGTTTCCATGTTGGATGACTCAGTATCAGTCCATCCTACACTAGAGGCTGACCAATCCAATTTTCAAAGTGAACAGAGTTCCCGTGGAAAAGTGGACTCCACACTCTGACTCTACATTCTGATTCTCATGCTCTGAAACCAATTTAAAGTTTTGTAACATGCATTCCAAGGTGGAGGTTGAGAGCATCAATGAGGTTTAGTTTTCCATGGCTGCCTACAATTCTAAATGATTAATGGGGCACAGAAACACAGGTAAAGGACACAGACAACAGAAATGAATTCAAAACATAGGACACAGATGGGCGTCCACCAAGACAAACCAGATACTGGGGATTTGTGGAGCTGTCCTGGCTACATCCCGGACTTAGGGATTCTTACACTGTTGACAGCTTTTCCCACAAGTCCCCTGATTGGCTCCCCAGACTTACTAGAAGCCTGAAACCTAAGTTTATGTTACCTCCAAGTATTCCTGAATGCAGGCACACAGGTGAACTCCTTGGATTTTTTCGGGGACATCTTGGTGGGAAGTGATAAATTCCTGGAGCTGAGGAACAGCCTCTCAGGTACCTCCCTGGGACCATCCGTCCTTTCGCTTTCCTAGGAGGCACCCATCTTAGGAGCCAGGGAACTTCTTGGGGGGTTTGCTAAGGGGTTTAAAGAGAGAAAACACCTGAGAGGCCCGAATAAAGTCAAATTTTATAGAGTCTTTATTCAGTACCAGTGCGGCTGTCCCACACAGAGTGGTGGGAAACAGCTACAACCTCCAATTTTTTCAAATTTTTGAAGGCAAAGACTTCAGTTGTGATGTATACAGAAGGCACCCATGGACAGCTGCAGCAAGCAAGTGTCGTTTACAGAAGTGGAGAGATAGCAGTTCAGTAGTCAGGCGTTTCTCATAGCTTTGAGGTCAGGAACACATTGTATAGGAATTTATGGACGCTCCAGAGACCAGCTTACCCAACATAGTTCTAGCACTAAGTATTCTTAGGAACACTTTCACGAGATGGCATAATTATAGCCCAGAGCCCACTATACAATAAATGAAAAGTTCCAGTAACATTCCTTTCCCCAGTCCATCTTCAGATTCCTGACATGGGATCTAAGTTTAGGTAAAGGGCAAGAGATACGCATAACTAAGGGGTCCTGTTCAAGGAGTAGTTCCATCCATCACTGTGTAGGGTCCCCTAGGATGAACTGGAAGGCTGCTATCAGGAGGGAGGAAGACATAGGCCTTCCATATGTAAGACCATAGAGTCAATCATTTGGCCAATACAGTTTCCGGTGTTTAACACAACAATGGATCCACGTAGCTGGGGAGAAACATCTGGTTGAACAGTGTAATGTTATTTCCTAGGTCTGGATCTGGCTAACAAAATGCCTTCACCTCGAACCCTGAAGACTCATCTGCCCGTTCAGATGCTGCCCCCTTCCTTCTGGAAAGAAAACTCAAAGGTAAGAACAGCCCAGTTTTATTCATTAGAACAGAAACAACCCGTGGAAACTATAAGGCAGGTGGTGTCATTATCCCAAGGCCCACACACTCCTTTCTGCACCCACCTTTCCTTTAGAGTATGGTTGCCAGGTATGATTGGAAGTTTTCCTCTGTGCCAGCTAACCCATACTAAAAGAGAGAAGTCACTGAAACAAAGCAGGGGTTTCCTGCTTGAAGGTGGCCTTTTCATTTGGAACCTCTATGAAGCAGGGACCAAGAAGAACTCAAACAAGGATGCAGTCTATCTGGGGAAACCTGTATAGGAAAAGTAGAACAAGACAGTGAACTTGGAGATCTTTGGACTCCTGAAAAGTGGCCAGGAGGGTTCTGAAAACACCAGCGGCACTGCGGCCCCAGGCAATATTTAACCAAGCTGTTAAGAGTCCTGCTAAAGCCAACTCTTANTGAACAGTGTAATGTTATTTCCTAGGTCTGGATCTGGCTAACAAAATGCCTTCACCTCGAACCCTGAAGACTCATCTGCCCGTTCAGATGCTGCCCCCTTCCTTCTGGAAAGAAAACTCAAAGGTAAGAACAGCCCAGTTTTATTCATTAGAACAGAAACAACCCGTGGAAACTATAAGGCAGGTGGTGTCATTATCCCAAGGCCCACACACTCCTTTCTGCACCCACCTTTCCTTTAGAGTATGGTTGCCAGGTATGATTGGAAGTTTTCCTCTGTGCCAGCTAACCCATACTAAAAGAGAGAAGTCACTGAAACAAAGCAGGGGTTTCCTGCTTGAAGGTGGCCTTTTCATTTGGAACCTCTATGAAGCAGGGACCAAGAAGAACTCAAACAAGGATGCAGTCTATCTGGGGAAACCTGTATAGGAAAAGTAGAACAAGACAGTGAACTTGGAGATCTTTGGACTCCTGAAAAGTGGCCAGGAGGGTTCTGAAAACACCAGCGGCACTGCGGCCCCAGGCAATATTTAACCAAGCTGTTAAGAGTCCTGCTAAAGCCAACTCTTACAGAGCCTTACTGGCTTCAGGTCCTGATATGCCATGTCCTTAGGTAAGAACATCCCCTTGGAAATGTGGCCTTCTCCAGAACATGGCAGGTGGTTCAGACTACAGCAGCTGAAGCCATCTGACAATACCCTTCCTACAACCAGAGACCAAAGAGCCCAGTCTAATGGACAGCAGTGAGAACATGTCCACCTTGAATGTGAAAGCGGTCCTCTTGGAATGAAACTCTAATTTGCTAGTGTTTAGAGACTTGATTTTCCCTCATAGAGATTTTTTTTATCTTGTGAAGCTAGATCCCAGTGCGGCACTTCTGTTTTCTATATTTAATTTGTTTTGACACTACTCTATTGAGAGACTATACAAATGTGGACATAATTCTCACCGAACTCAAACCTCCCCAGGCATTTTTTTACCTGTGCCCCCACCATCAAGCTGATAAAGGGAAAAGAATTTGCCATTGTTGATACCTGTTTCATCACCAAGTCTTGAAATAGATATTACTAATATGTAAAAGTGGAATCTAAACCGAATATCAACTTTGGAATGCAGCAAAAAGTACACAGCAGAATCAGATGCCTTTCAGCCGGGTCATTAAACCAACCTCTTTAGAAACCAAGCTGTGTGGCAACAGCTGAAGTAGCAAGCTGAGATTGCAAAGTATCTCATTGTTAGGGCTGCAGCCGCATCTCCCAAGGAAACCCTAACTGACAAGTGTGTTTGACCAAGACACCCTATCGGTATAGTTCTTAGACAAAACAAGCCTGTTTTCCTAAGGGTATATCTGGAGCACCTTAGATATGAATATTGTTAGTATTCATTACTGAAAAATCTTGGGGTCAAAGGTTGAAAGGGGATACTGAAACACATTGTTCTTTTGGGCGGAAGGTTGAAAGAATAATTATTAGCATCACCATGGACAGGCGGCATGGTTCAAGCCCATGTGGCAGCAGAGGCCCTTTTTGTAGGTCAGAAGAAGTTTCGTGCAACCATGCTGTCTGATCCCTAGGCAGCAGGGGGAGGGAAAAAATTCTGGGATAGGAATGTGGGACTTCAAGATGATTGGAGAGAAAGGACACATTTGGTTAAGGTGAACCTGTTGTTTAGGTGATAGATGTTTTGCACTGGTAGCCATGCCCTGAGATCTGGCAACCCGAGCCTATAACCTTTCTCAAGGAAACAATAATATCTGCCATTCCCCTAGCATTCAGGTACCTGAGTCATCTGCTATGAGGTTAGAGATCCACAGTCTCTCCATTCTCTGTATAGGGACCTTGCCATTTGATCTGTAACAGCTGCAAGACTGAAGCTGCTAGCTGGCTGTAGAAGTGCACGCCTTTAATTCCAGCACTCAGGAGGCAGAGGCAGATGGAATTCTGTGAGTTCAAGGTCAGCCTGGTCCATGTAGTGAGTTCCAGGACAGCCTGAACTATATAATGAGACCCTCTACAGTAGTTTGAATGCAATTGGCCCCTGTAATCTCCTAGAGAGTGGCACAATTAGGAGATGTGACTTTGTTGGAGTGGACATGGCCTTGTAGGAAGAAGTGTGTCACTGTGTGGGTACGTTTTGAGGTTTATTATTCTCAGGATATAGCCCAGTGTCTAAGACAAGTTACTGTTGCCTGAAAGATGTAAGATTCTCCTCAGCACCACATCTGACAGTACGCTGCCATGCTCCCTCCATAATGATAATGGACTGAACCTCTGAAACTGTAAACTGCCTCAACTAAATACTTTCCTTATGAGAGTTGCCTTGGTCATGGGGTCTCTTCACAGCAATAGAAACCCTAAGATACCCTGTCTTCATAAAAATTAAAGAGCGAGAGAAAATGAAGATGCTGCAGTGAGTGTGGCCTGAGTAGCAGGGGCTCTGGGTTCTCATAAATTCTCACAGATACCTTCTTTCATTGCAAGTAACTTTTGCTGTTGAAGAACCAATAATCAATCTTTCTTTATCTCTCTCTCTCTCTCTCTCTCTCTCTCTCTCTCTCTCTTTGGTTTTCAAGGCAGGGCTTCTCTGTATAACAGTCCTGGCTGTCCTGGAATTCATCCTATAAACCAGACTGGCCTTGAGCTCACAAAGATCCACCTGCCTCCACCTCCTGGGTGCTGGAATTAAAAGTGTGCACCACCAGCACACAGTAGGGATGCACATCTTGGTGACCACATGACGCAGTTTAAGTGAGGGCTCTTTCTCAGGACTCTGAGTTTAAGAATGGAGTCAAATGGAAGCTTAAGGGCAGTTTGGTTGGAGTTGAAAAGAAAATCCCCAGGGATGGCAAGCCGTAAATACTGTCATCTGCCTGGAAGAGGCGAACGGAGAGGTGTCGGGATGGGGGGCATGCTCTCTGAGTTAAGCGTGGAGGCCAGCTATATGGTGGACAAGCAGCCACATGGCAGGGGCAAAGGGAACATTAGATAAAGAGTAAAGAGAGTAAAGCACCAGAGAAGGCATACATGTGCTCCGCCCAGCATCCAAAAGAGAGAGTGTTGGGTCTGGGAGGGTCACGCAAACAACGGAGGGACAGCCCACCAAGTCTATTAAACCAGAAGCAAACTTTGTTCCAGAAAAAGAAAAAAATCACCATGGGACACACAAAGCTTATCAGCTATAGCTGCAACCACAGCCAGAGATGGGCTTGTATAGCTGTGGCAATGGGTGGTTTCCAAATTCCCCTTTTTATAGCAAGAAGCAAGCATTAGGCATGAACAAAAGAATTTTTACAACCTCAAGGTAAAACTTAGATACAAATTCCTTTTTTTAATTTTTTTACAGTTTCCATTAATAGGGCTTTTCAGTTTAATCAGTGTTTGTATTTAGTCCATTGTTTCTCCCTGGCACTTCCTGACAGTGTTCCCCTGATTCTGCCAGTTTTGCATAGCAGCGTAGGGTGTGGGACCATGCACAGGCAAAAAGTCACATACATCCCATCATTTAAAGGTTAACTCAGCTCATATCAGTTGTTGGTCGTGAGTTGCCAGGTGGGAGGCAGGTGGTTTTCTCAAGGCTGACTCCCAGTTTGCAGAGGGCTGCAGTCTTATAGACAGAGTTGCCGATTGTAAAGTCGGGCAAGCCATTGTTAATAGTTAATCCTTAAGCTGCTGAGGAAGCTGCTGACAGTCTGCTCTCATTCTCCTAGGCTTACAAATTTCTATTGCTTTATTTCTATATTCCTATATCTGAAACCTATATTTCTATATTCTTATTCTTGGACTCTTCAATAGAAAAGGAGAAGAGGGAGAAGTCACTGCCTAACTCAGAAGGACAGGCGGGCCCAGCAGAGATGCATGATAGATCTAAAGTTACTGTAGCAGGAATTCTAGGAAAGAAAAGTGCATTATCTCATAAAAAGGTTAACTATTCCTACTATCTCTTCAGCAGGACTTAAGTCAATTGTTTTTTGAGAAAGGGTTTCTCTATGTAGCCCTGGCTATCCTGGAACTCGCTCTGTAGACCAAGCTTGCCTTGCAACTCATAGAGATCTGCCTGCCTCTGCCTCCTGAGTGCTGGGATTAAAGGTGTGCACCACAGCCACCTGACTGATTTAAGAGAATCTTAAATTCTGGATTGATTTAGGAGCTAGAATAATTCTTAAGGAAGAAAGCAATGGCATGTTTCCCACCCAGGGGTAGATTCCATTCTTTATGCAAGAAGACTGTGACTTTTCTTTAACAGACTTTCAATGATGATGTGACACCTATAGATCCAATGTTGGAAGAGACACAAACACTTGCTTAATCATAACGCTAACACCTTTTTGCAAAATTGGTTTTCTAAATACTAACAGCCTCCTGGATGGCAGTCCCTCTCTTTATCCACTTACATATGAGTCATAAACTACTTCAGAGACCATTGTCTAAGCCTTTCATTTTATGACGGTATTGTAGACATAATGGTGTGGCTGCTCACTATCTGTACCCTAGGCAACAGAACTTGGGAGTATTACCATTGCCAACTAAGCCTCGCAAGTGCCATTAGGATGTAGTGAGCAGCCAAAGCTATCTGGGGCCTAGATTTCACCACAGGGGAAATTTATAGGAGAAGCACGCAGAAGCAGATGATGCAGCAATGAAAGAAAGAAGAAAGAGTGTTTCTAGGAAAGGGTCAGCAGCTAAGAATGCAGGCCATCTCCAATGCCAGAAGCAATAAAAATGAATTTTCCTCTGCAGTCAACAAAAGGATCCAACTCTGCTGACAGCTTCATTTTAGCCCACTAAAACATGGCCTCCAAGACACTAAGATAATGCATGTAATTTTTTCAGCCACTGTAATTTATTATAGCACCAACAAGAAACTAATATAAGGTATCATACTCTTAGAAATCATATTTGACTTTGTGTTCTGTATTATAAGTACTCTAGCATATATTCCCTGTGCCAAGGACTTCTCTTGTTTCTAGTCTCTTGGGTCTTGAATACAGTACCCAGCATAGGAATAGTATGCAAAATAGGGTCTGAAGATTAAATCAGAAATCACTTGTTTGGCATACATGAGTCCCTGTAATGTAACGTAATGTGTGTGTGTGTGTGTGTGTGTGTGTGTGTGTGTAATGAGACTGTAGTTGCCTCACACTTTTTGGGTACCTAAGTGTTCCTAAGTGTTTTCATGAACATTTGATAGAAATCCAGAGGCAAAAAAGGGAACGGAAAAACAGTCCTGCAGGGCTGAGAGTATTGGAGGGGGTGCAGCGGGGAAAGCACACATTCAGGTGATTCACAGGGAGAGAAACAAGCGAGTGAGGCACTAGACACAAGTGCTTTAGAAAACACTAATGTGCTTGTAGCAGACAAGAAGCTTTGAAGTTCTTCTTACAGCAAAATGCCTGGCACACAACCTACTGATGAAGTTCGGAGAGGTTTATTTTGGTTCCTGACTCTGGAGGTTCAATTTGAAGATTAGGCAGTGCTTGTGATTGGGCCTCTAGTAAGAATAGCATCATGGTGGGAATGGAGTCCAAGGTGAGAAGTCGAGTCTCAAAGTAGAAAGGAAAGACAGGGAGAGTGGAAACAAGGAGCTAGGGAGACTAAGAAACAGGGAGAGGGATTGAAAGATCCATAATATCTTCAGAGAATAAACCCTCAATGCCCTAAGGATCTCCCTTTAAGCCCTGTCTTTAGTGACCATGTTATGAACATGAAGCCTCATAAATGGGGTTGGGACCTTTATTAAAGATGGCCATCTGTGAGGAGGTGGTCTTCTCCCAGACAATGAATCTGCTGACAACCTTATCTTCAATTCTCCAGACTCCAGAACTGTGAGAAATTAGTTTCTGTTGTTTATAAGATACACAGCATGCAGCATTTTGTCATAATTGAACCAAAGCACCACAGGCAGCCTCCTTATTCCCCAAGATAGTTTAGGGCAACAGCAATATTTACTATATAAACCACCACACCTTTATGATAGAAGAAGGATATACTTAGTTCTAATGTTAAGATTACAGCAACATTACAGAATGGTTTGTGAGCATATTAGAAAGGGTGCTCATGCTGAGCATAAGAACACAAGCCCACCCCAATTCCTCCAATAAGTTAGTCTGCAATATGGAAAATACCCTTAAAGAACATAAATGATATTTTTCTATCTTGTTACCTCTCTTCCTCCCACTCTCTTTGCTGAACAAACCTAGATTATTTATGTGGCCAGAAATGCCAAGGACTGCCTGGTATCTTACTACCATTTCTCAAGAATGAACAAGATGTTGCCTGACCCTGGTACATGGGAAGAATACGTTGAAACGTTCAAAGCTGGAAAAGGTGAGTGGAAGAAAACTGTACCCTTCTACTTCCTAACCCAGGTGCTGACAACAGACCAGATTCTCAGCAGACATTTACATCCCTCAAGGTCTTTCAAGGAAGTAAATGCACTTCGTTTTTATCTATTAACGGTCCTCTTTTATTTAGCACAGTCATCCTCATTTGATGAGTTTTAAGGTGGTTGTGACGTTCCATCTCTTTCCTCCTCAGTGCTGTGGGGCTCCTGGCATGACCATGTAAAGGGATGGTGGGATGTGAAAGACCAGCACCGCATTCTCTACCTCTTCTATGAAGACATGAAAGAGGTGAGGCCAGCGTGCTCTCCATTGGGTGTTTCTACATCCTCATATACTAATATCCCAGTGACACCCTGGGGTGTGAGCTTGCCTGCAGAAGACCCTTGAAAGACATTCTCTAAGTTTTATCTTTCCTTCCCAGAGCAAGACTTATTCTGACATCCTGAGCTATGTTTCATTGTCTGTCTCACAAAGTGATTGTAGAGATTTATTCAGTCATAGTTGTAGAGTGCACATAGTTGTATTTTAAAAGTTTAGCTTCCTTTTCCCTCTTCCACACCCCTGAAGTCCATCATTAACTGAGGTATAATCCATGTTAACAGTGGCAGAATCGGATACATAGAGTAGGGGTACTGAACAGACTCCTCTTTCTGCTTCATTATGAATGAGTAGACCACAGGTCTACTCTCAAAGTCCTGTGGACTGGTGTGCTCAAGTTACAGAGCAACATCTTCTACCAAAGCCAAGGATTTGTAATTTAACCAGAAGATCAGCTCCTTGCTTTTTATGAGAATGAGGCAAGCTACAACAGTTCACATCCCTGACTCAACTTGATAACTTTTATGATAACTTTTATTCATTCTCTCATTAGACTTCTGATAACTCACAGTCCCTTTTTCTAGGCTGTTATAGCCAATAGCCCAAAGATAGGCACACAAACCCACCGAGCTTCTGTTTCACATGACCTTTAAACAATCCCTGATACCCAGGAAATGCTATCATTCCTATCCCAAGGCTCCAGGTGCTGTCTGTAGAGACTTCTGTCCCCTGCTAAAAGTTACTCTCCTGGATGGCAGGAGTAGAACCTGGAACAGACAGTGTAATGCACTAAAACTACTTAAGATAATTGACACCTTGACACATTCTTTTCCAAATATTGTCTATACTGACTAAATCATTAATGGAAAACCAAAATTATTTATTTTGCATATCTGTTCCACATACAGGACCCAAAGAGAGAAATTGAGAAGATTGTAAAATTCTTGGAAAAAGACATATCAGAGGAAGTTCTAAATAAAATCATCTACCATACCTCCTTTGATGTAATGAAGGAAAACCCAATGGCCAACTATACCACTCTACCCGCCAGCATCATGGACCACTCTATCTCCCCTTTCATGAGGAAAGGTAGGTGAGATTGACATCCTGAGGTGCCAAATAAGTCTCGTGGTCCTATAACCAACTTGTGTTTTCCCATGATGTCCCATGCTACCTGACTTGCTTTGCTGATTGCTGTAGAGTTGGAGAGGTGACTTGTGTACCTGCTCATCTTGGTATAGGGCCTAGGGATATATAATCACTCCTCCTTCTGTACCTGCAGCAATCTCTGAGATTTCACTTTGTTTCAGGGATGCCTGGAGACTGGAAGAACTACTTTACTGTGGCACAAAGTGAAGATTTTGATGAAGACTACAAAGTGAAGATGGCAGGGAGCACTATTACTTTTCGCACAGAGATCTGAGAGCAATGGAGTTGGGGCTGGGGGAGGGGAGCTAGATTTTCTGATTATATTTTTTAGCCATTTGAGATTCATATTAAAATATATTTAACACAATTCCTCTATCCCTGAGCTGTTGGCCAATCCTGTAGGGCCTATCATATTATTTCATCAAAATGTAATCAAACCCTGTACAGAATGACTTCTGTTACAGTATGTGATAATTTTCACTGATACCTACTACACAACCATGTAATTTAATGTGCTTAGGCAAAACTCATGAATAGACATACATGATAACAGGATTTCAACATAAGAAAGTGAACAAGAAAAGCAAAGAGAATGAGAAACGAGCACTGAATATAAATTAAAAGATAGCTGATTTCTTAACAATTATCTTTGTTGTGCAATACTGTAACAAAACACCTAGTTAGTTTGTAAAGAATAAAAAATATTTCTTACCATTCTTAAGACTGGGTGACTAAATTCAAAGGACCCACATCAGTAAGGCCCTTCTTATTACATCCTCCCATGGTGGAATATGGAAGAGGTTCAAATTCATGCTTTTCTCAAGAACCTGTGATAACTATTTCCCAAGATCGTGTGCTTACACATCCTAACTCCATTGCACTGGTGATTCAGTTTCCAATGTGTGAGCATTGGGACACATGCAAACCACACCAGTGGTCAAGAATAAGACTGCCCCCTCCAAGAGCTATAGACTATCTAACAAAACCTCCAACATCGGCATAAAACTCTGCCTTTAAGTTGTCAAAGTTGTCCAACAAATTCTTAAAACTGTTACCCTCAGTTTCCTCTCAGAGTAGAAGGTCCTTACTGATGGGGACACAATACACTTTGGAGCAGGCACACAGCCCAGAGGATCTGAGTTGGATCTATATTGAAAGCCCACACCCTGAGGACTAACTTTGATGGCACCAGAAGGCACCATGTTAGTTTCCAAGAGAGGGAAGTAACTATCTACCTAGACATGATACCACAGCAACAACGACCATGGCACTATAATTTGGAGCATGAAATATTGGCATGCATACCTTAATGTTAATTAATAACTCTCTATTTTGGACTTAAAACCAGCTCAACAAGAGGGAAGTCCTGCCTGGTATTTGAAACCCAGTCAAATATCTAAGGCTTGTGAATTCATGGTTCTTGGAGAAAAACCTAAAACGATAACATTACTAATATAACCAATAATATCTAACTATAGTCTAAACATTTGTCCTTATACCCACAGTAAAGGGTAGTCCTCAACCTTCATTAAAGAAACTTCTCTTTACATCAGGGACCATAATAGAAGACCACAACCAATCAAAATGCAGAGATCATGTGATTTCCAGTCCCAATGGATAAATCTACAACTTCTACATCTAATGTTCAGAGATTATTGCAGAAGATGGGGAGAAGAGTTTGGAAGTGCCAGAGGAACAGAAGTTTTCTGTGAGATTGTGTCTTCTAGGAATGTCAGGGAAGCTGCACTCATAAAATGTTATCAGCATACTTACCTAAACAAGACCTGAAGAAGGAAGGCACACCAGACATTCTGACACGGACTGAAACCCTACACATGTTTCCTCTTTTCATATTAGCATGTCTTTTGGTATTGCCATGATCCAGTTTTACTTATGCAGCCACTTCTAGGTGAGATAATTTCACAGCCAAGTTCTCTCACTCCTGTTCTTAAAATCTCCTGGCTATCTCTATTGCCTTGTTCCCTGAACCATAGAGAGGAGCTGTGATGTAGAGGAATCCACTTTGGCTAGATCCCCACAATCTGTTGATCTCTGCTTTGGGTACTTTTTGAGATATTTTGAATTCATTTTTGTTTCTCCTCCTCCTCCTCCTCCTCCTCCTCCTTCTTCTTCTTCTTCTTCTTCTT
>LOEQ01008638.1:65307-76519 GCA_001685075.1 Bramus lutescens
CTCTTCTGGCCTGCAGACATATATGCAGACAGGACACTGTATACATAATAAATAAATAAATCTTAAAAAAAAAGAATGTGGAAGCAATGCTCACTAAATACACATCCCAGGAGAGTAGAAACAAACTATGAATTTATCTCATTTACAGTCACCTTCAATTAAAAAATGACACTTTTATGTGGAGGAAAGAGTTTAAGGCTACACTTCCACTTTGGGTGTGAAAATACTTACATGCAGTGTAGGATATCTCCACACAGGCACACATGGAAACAGGGACTTCTGCTACAGGGTTGATGTAGGAGATGACACAGGGTGACTGTGACTTGCAAGTCAACAAAGGTAACCTCCTTCAGAAAAGAGGTTTGTCTTCTACCTCATGACAAACGAGTCATGAGGTCTTACAAAGTACAGGATCAAAGGAGATGAAGTAAGACAAGTATATATTAACACACACTCTAGGATTAGACTTTTGTTCCATCTCTCCAGCATGTGAGTGTTGATGAATATGCTCTGGGAAGAAAGAGAAAGAACCAGCATTTATAACAACATAGTGTGTGCTAGGTGGATGTGTTCATCACCTTGGTTTTAATCTAACAGTATTGATGGGAGGTAGTTAACATGTCCCACATTTTATAGATGCAAAAAGTGAATCTCAAAGAAGGTCCAGCTTGATGTCTGAGACCTTGCAGCCAGCTTTCTAGTTTCCTCATTATTGAACCCAAGTCTATTTATTTACCAGTAGAGCAGGATCTAAGGAACTAGCTCTCATGGAAGGAAAAAGATTTCTTCAGCAAGACTAAGACTGGTCTTCTGAAAGTCCTTTTTCGCTCACATATGTTTTAAGCTTCTTTTCACTATAGACAAGGGGAGGATGGGAGTTAGTTAAACCTGGTGGCTAATAACTCATTGGCTTGTCACAACTTAACATCCTCAGTCTTGAAAGGTGGGGTGGGGGGATATCAGCCTCTTGCTGCTAATTTGAATAACTACACTCAGCCAATCATGGGTTGCTTCTGAGCAATGGTCAGAACATGGAGGCTTTGGGACTCTTTTTCAACCATAAGCACGGGTTACACTCTGGTCTTTATACATTTTAGCCTCTCTGTCAAGCTGGGAGTAGAGAGAAACCCAAAAAGCAAGAGCATGGGGCTCTGCTGTAAAGCCAGGAGCCTGCTCATAGTGGGGCACTGGGCCGTCACAAAGAGGGAAGAGCAGGGTAGTTGCTCCAAGCATTTAACTAAATAGCCTAGAGTCTGCTGGTAAAGCAAGGTAGTGGAGATTTGTACTTGAGCAGTCATTATACAATGAGAGTTACTTCCTCTTTGGGCAGATGCCAAGGTTTGATTTTTTGCAGTCTTGACTCCTGATCGAGGCAGAGGCTAACCACAATGACAGCAAAGCTTTCTGGATGGCTTACTGCTGAAGATCAGGTACTTTTGACAGAGTAGAATTTGAGCCTCTGCGCTTGCCGTACTCCAGAATTGCTTTCCTCTTCCTCTCAATGTACTTTTGTACTCACTGTACTCCGGGGCAGTCCAGCCTTGGGAATACTGACAGCTCGAGCTTGAAGGTAAGAACACATTTACCTTAAATGTTTGACCTAAGTTATTGGTGCATGTCCTCAGCTTTCAGGCGTGCATGCTGATGTAGAAGTAGATTAGCCCAAGCCAGAAAGATCCTAAGTCCTAAGAAACCTGAGAAAAATAATAAAAGGTATAAGAAAGCAACACCGGCTGTGCTCGAATTAGAAGTTCATGCACTTTCCTTCCCATGATACCATCTCCCTTATGCACCTTGATCTTCTCAGCCCCCACTCCCCACCCCGTTCCTGACAGCCTCTCCCCTTGTCAGCCAACCGGACTTCTCTGGCTATGACTGTCTCTTCTCCCTACAGGGCCCTCCTTTAGCCACAGCCTTTGGGCGCCACTCAAGCTGGGTCTATAAAAGGGACTTGACCAGATCCCCATCTCAAGGTGGTTACTTACATAAGCAAGCAGCCATAGCACGGTGGCCACGGGCCTGTAAAGTTTACAAGCAGTGGAAGATCTGCTGAGGGCAAGGTGGAGGACTTCTGGGAGTCTGAGGCCTGTCTGGAGGACAGCGTGGGACCCTGTCTTAGAAAACGAAGCAAAAAAGGCTAACTGAGCTCACGAAGATTGTTTCACAAAGGAGGCCACGCTGACCTAGCCTGGCAGGTTGAAAAAGTGGCTGCCTGGGAACGTTTGTCTATCTGCCCAATTCTAAAAATATCAGGGGCCATAGCTCATGCAAACTATAAGAAGAGCCCAAGGGGAGGGTGACAAGGTCTCGAAATTTCTATGAGGACTAACAGCATTGTGTCCTCTCCAGCGCCACCCTCTCTCCCTACCCCTGCTGCACCTCCTTCTTCCAAGTTTCCACTCTGTGGGGCCAACACAGCAGGTGGGGACACAGTGCACTAAAGGCATCCAGTACTTCTAATCCTCCATCAGTCCTGGCAGCAGTCTCGGCTTCTGATGGCTGTCTTTCTCCCACGGCCCTGCGTGCTGTGGCCATCAGTCCACGTGTGTGCCTCTCGCCATCCCATGAGGTTCTCAGGAGTAGAAAATTCTAGCATTAGATGTGCTTAAGCTGCCAGACCCAGACCAGGTAGAGAGTCAGTTGTTCCCCTGTAATCACTGTTGCTGCCCAGCAGCAGGAGAGAGGTTTGGATTACACACCAAATTACAAGTCTGGAAACAGATCCAAATCTGAGAATCTGATTTCTACTGAGTACCCGTGGCTTTTGTATCATTCTGAAATCAAACATTCAGGAATCCCTCCCCTGCTCCAAATTTTCCAAACTGGGAATGGTGCACACTGGGCAAACCTCTATTACTGAACCATACCTCAGGCCTCACCTGGCTGTTCACACAGTTTCATAGCCTCACCCAGCCCCTCAGCTCTACCTGTCCGGTACACAAAGCTGCTACAGAGCTGATGGTCTCTGCTAACTGAAGGGTTGCAAGTCATTACCTCCAGGCTACAACTGTAAACATCACTAAACCCCGTGTAGATCAGCTCTCTTTGATATCTGCAGGATAAGACACACTCAATAAGATCATTACAACACCTATCTATCTTTTTATCCATGCCCATTTCCACACACCCCACACTGATGCTCTAAGCCCTGGAGACATCCCTGCCAAGGTACATTTTGCTTAGTTCTGCTGGTGGGCCCCAACTATGGTTGAAATGTGCTTCACCCTCCCAAACTTCTGCTGGAGCTTGAGCCTCAGAGTCTTCTGTTAATTAATGCTAAAGGATAGAACCTTCCTCCTACTCTGTGGTTTGGAATTGGGGCTTTTCTAAATGAATCCCCCATGGCTTTACAAGGAGAAGGAAGGTGTGACCATGGAGAAAGACAGGGATCATCATTCCCATTGTGATGTGATGTCGCCCCAGGCATGTGCACAGCTGTTTGCCTTTTAAGCCTCCAAAACCATGAAGTAAATACAAGTCTCTTTTTTCTTTTTCTTAGTTTTTGAGACAGAGTCTCACTGTGTAATCCACCCTCAAATGAGTGATCTTCCTGCCTTATCTTCCTAAGTGCTGGGACATAACCAGGGACTGCCATGCCCAGGCTCTTTTCTCTGGAAAGCCTGATTTGATCTTTTCAGAATAGTAAGACAAAGCTCACTGGTGCAGCCTGCATAGGCTTCTCTCTGCTCAATACTCTAAGCCCTCCCACACAACCCTCTGGATTCCACAGTCTGGAGTCATGTGTTTTATTGCTAAATATAAAGCAAATGTGTAGAATAACATGTTATTATAATGTATACCTCCAGACACACCCGGAGGGAGCAAAAATCTGTCAAAAACAACGAAGATGCATTCCTTGTGCTCCCTTCACCCAGACATAGCTCTGTCCCCCTCCCCCACTTTAAGAACAACCGCTGTTCTAACATTCCAAAGGAACATTTACTTTCTTCTCTTTGTGCTAGGGAATAAGCCCACAGCCTTTAGTGTGCTAGGCTTAGCTACACCCTTCTCCTTCCTTTTCTTTATAATTTATTCACATGAGTGATGAACATCCTTAGGCACAGTTTAGGTTGGTTTGTTGGTCTTTTGGGTCTCTTTAAATGTGTCCTTTTATGATATTTTTATATGTAAAGTCTCCACCTTTAAATTGTTTCCTTACCATCTATGTGGAGGGAGTGTATCATTGTCCTGCTGGCTCATGCAGGTCTGCACAGGCTGATGTTACCCTGTGCTGAAGTCGCACATGCTCCTGTCCTCTTCACTTCCCAAACATCCTTCTTTGGATACAGATGGTGTGGCAGTGATTTAGCAGGACCCATTCATGGAGAAAGCATTCTCCATCGAGGGACAATGTTTGTCTTTCTTTTGTGATTTATTAAATATTAAGGCCCAAGTTTTTATATTTATTAAGAGTTGCAAGAAAGTATTATAATTACATAATTTATTTTTCTTTTATTTATCAGAACAATTCTATAAATAGAAATGTGCCTTTTAGTACTATTTGATCAATTAATACAGGAAAACCATGACAAATTATTAATTCCCGTTTTCCAACGTTCAACAGGAGAGCAGGTTTCCGAGCTTGGTCAAGCTCATCCTACTAAGTCCAAGTCCCTTAGTCTAGGCAGTTCAAACAATTTTTTATAATTCTTAGGCAAGAAGTCCCAGATCATTGTGTTAGGTGGTTCAGCTTGCAGATGGCTGTCTTCTACTAAGTCCTTACATGGTGTTTCTTCAGTGTAACCCCTGGTACTTCTCTGTGGGTCTAAATCTAAGGAGCCCCGTATGACTGAATTAGAACCCACTCTAAAGACCTTGTGCCAACTTAATCAACCCTCAAGGACCCTATCTCTAGCAGTCACAGTCAAAGGTACGGAGATTGGAGCTCAACATAGGAAGCTGGAGACACAACTTCTTTTGCCACGTAAGTATATGTAAAAGGTTTTCTGCTGCTCGTAAATTTAACAATTTAAAATGACATAAGCTTGTGGTAATACATGTGGTAGCACATGTGATAGTACACGCCTGTAACCCCAGCATTTGTGAAGCAGAGGCAGAAGGATCCTGGAAAGTTTGATACCAATTTGGTGTATATAGTGATACACATCAGGACCCTGTTTAGATGAAAAGAAGGCCTGGGTTTATTAACTCAAACTTTTTCATTGCTGTTGTTTTGTTTTGATGTTTGAAAAAAGGTCTCGCTGTAACCCAGACTGGCCTCAAACTCACAAACTTCCCTCATGCTACTTGCTCTCACACCCTGCTGATCGTTTTAACTCCGGAAGGTCAGAAGTCTGAAAGATCACAGGCTCTGGGTAAAATCAAGGTGCAGAGTTGCACTCTGGAGGTTCTGGAAGAGCATCCCTGCTCAGCTCACCTGCTGGTCAGCCTTCTTCAGTCCTGTGCAGGTGAATGGTCCAGGCTGCTGCCGGAGCTTCCCCCCCCAGCATCGAGAGGCCTTGATGTCTGTTCCCCTTTGCCTCTGGCCTGGCAGTGGCAACCAAGTCAAACTGTGCTCCGGGTGCCCCACAGCCTCCACCAATGCTCTATTGGAGATGAGGGGGAGAGGCTCTTTGGGAGCCATAATGTTGCATACCACAATTTTCATTTGAAAAGGACAAAAATACATGAACAAGTGATATAGTCCTCCTTGTGCGTTTGAGATTATTGCAAGGGTTTTTAAAATTTGAACACCAACATTCATACCTACAACTTAGAATGAGGCAATTTTAAAAGAAGATGATGCAATTTTCAGGCATGCTAGCTGAGGTCCTGAGCAAGTCATTGATCCTGTGACTTACTTCCCATATTTAGAAAAATGATAATTATTTCTTCGTGTTAAAATTATGATGTGAATTAAAAGAGAAGGGAAATTATGGCAGGACCTAAAATAAGGAAGTATCAATGTTCCAAACCAACTGAGGTAGCTTACACTTGTCACCTCAGCATAGAGGCGGCTGAGGCAGGAGGACTATGAATACACAGTGAGTTCTGGGGCATCTTAGGACGACCTGTCCTAAGTGAGACCCTGTCCCACTCTCACCCCCAAAAAGGAGGAGAAGGAGAAGGATAGGGCAACAATGTACCTTCCTCTGCTCAAGCTGACTACATCACATCTCAGCGTTTCATCCAAAGTCCACCCTCTCTGTCGTGTTACTATAACTGCTGCTCATATTTGAAATGTTTTCAAAAATAATTGGCTTTTCATTTTCTGAAAGTACTGTGTCTGTTCTATAGAACTTAGCTATCTCTGAGAGTCTAAGTAACCCTAAAAGCTGGTCTGGCAAAACTGGGCCCACTGTTCCTTCTCTTACTTGTTGGAGGGACTGAGTTACTTTCCTTTATTCAATTTCCAGCACCTATTTACTCTGACACTTTCCATAACGGCCCTTCCCTCCTAACGTTCTGTGACTCAAGTTATGTTAGCATTAAGATGAGTTCGTGTTTAAAGGCACTCGGCCCAGCTCACTATAGCAGTCACTGACTGTCACCTTGTCATTTTTCGGAGCAGCAGCAGTGAATGTCTTCTGGAATTGCAATATTCATTTAATCTTGACTAACAGAGGCTCACTCCCCCTGCTCTCCTTCTTTTTATTTCCAAGTCTTCTAGACCTAGCAAACAACAGCAAACAAACTGTACAAAAACGTGCATCTCTCCAAAAAAAAAAAGATAAAATAGACCAGAAGCACATGAGAAGATATTTGTCAGTGAGCATGTAGAAAGTGCAAAACAAATCCGTTGGAATAGATGTTTGTCAGTTACACTACATGTTAGTGACAATTAGAGAGTACTGTAGCCTGCTGGTGGCCATCTCAAATGATACAGCCACTGAAGGAAAGTGCTATTAGGAGTTTACAAGAAATGCAAACATACAATCCTGTGACTGTGCTTTGAGTTGTTTACCTGAAAATATAAACACGGGGGCTTATATTTCGGCATTGTGTTTGTAGCGGCATCATCCAAATTACCTGAAAGCAGGCACTCAAGTGCCCATGGATAAGCAAATGGATAAACAAAACCTAGTACAAGCAGGCATGCAGTAATAGCATTAATTAGGAAGGAAATCTGATGACACGACAGAATATAGCCGATCCTTAAGAACATTAAACTACACAAGACAAACCATTCACAAAAGGACAAAATCAACTTACTTATCTAAAGCATCTAGAGTTTGAGGAGACAGAAAGGGAAATGGTGGTAACCAGGGCCTGGGGATTTAGCACTAATGGGCACCTAGTTTCCATCTAGGAAAGTGAAAAGTTGTCTGGATATGGAAGGTGATGATGGACGTGCGATGGTGTGAATATCACTAATGCCACAGAGCTGTGCACTTAGAGCTAAGGGTCCTTTTCATGCTGTGTATGCTTCTCGCAGCATTTTTAAGATTCCATTCTGTTCTTTTCTCACAGGCCCTGGACCCTCCACTATGGCCCTGACCCCAGAATTGAGCAAACAAGCAAAATGGAAAGAGATAGCAGGGATCCCCCTGGCAGCTGCGACTGTGGACAACTGGAACCAGATTCAGGCCTTCAAGACCAAGCCAGATGACCTCCTCATTTGTACTTATCCTAAATCAGGTAACTCAGGGTGACAGCTCCAGTCTCACTCTCTGAGCCATCTGAACTCCTCACCTAGTTAGAACTCCCTGCAATGGCAAACCTGTCCCCTTTTGCCCCATGGTAAAGTCCATCTCAGATGCCTGGGTTTTCTGAAGCTCACTCTCCTCTGCCATTCATTGTTCTGGGAAGATGTGAGCATTGTCTCTGCTGTTCTCCTCTCTGTGGAGACCCAAAGTCTTCCTGTCAGAGCTAGCAGGATCCACCTGGCCCCACACCCCTTCTTCAGGATGCTTGGAGAAAGAATGATGGGTTTAGGACCTTTCCCCTTCCCTGTCTCCTCAGGGACAACATGGATTCAAGAGATCGTGGACATGATTGAGCAGAACGGGGATGTAGAGAAGTGCCAGCGGGACGTCATTCAACATCGGCACCCTTTTATTGAGTGGGCACGGCCACCCCAGCCATCAGGTAAGAGCCCCTGACTCCCTCTGTGTTCCTCCCCGATCTTGTCTCTCTCCTCGCCTTGTCTCACAATCGCTCCTCTTCCTTTTCTTCCTCCTCCTCTTCCTCACCCCCGCCTTTTTGAGAGAGGCTCTCTAAACATGGTCCTGACTATCCTGGAACTCACTATGTAGACCAGGCTGGCCTCGAACTCACAGAGCTCTGCTTGCAACTTTCTCCTGAGTGCAGAGGTAAAGGCACGTGTTGCCATGGCCAGATCCATCTCTTTTCTTGTCTTTATTCCCACCAGTGTGAGTCAGCAAGGAAGAAAGACGTATGTAAAGCTGAAGTTCTGCTTTATTTTCTTATCACACTCTTGCTCTGATCTTGTGCAACTGGAGACAACAGGAAGGGCAGACACCCAACTCCTCTATGGAAACAAACACCATTAGGGAGAGTCTGCCAACACCCGACTTCTCCATGAAAGGAAACCCCATTAGAGAGTCTGCATTTTATTTTCCCTCACCTCAGTTTAACTTAATGGTTTCGCAAAGCCAGTCAGTATAAGGGTTGTGTATAGAAGTGCAAAAATCATAAATCATGTGTCAGCAAGCATGTTTTTGTCTCACAGATGAAATGTCACAGCACGGTTTGACTCTGAATGGCAGGGGAATGAGAAGGACCTGCTCTCTGGTCCTGACTGGCTCTGCCTCAGTAAGACACACTTGTCTGGTCTCAGCTTCCCGCTCATTGCCCTCAAAGTGACAGACTAAACCCCTTGAGATTCCCATAAAGTGCTCTCAGGTTTGGGGCTTAAGAGAACATGCAGAAGAGTTTCATTTGAGATGAAAGGCTTGTCAAAAAAATGTTTAATGCCGTGAGCATACAGGCAGACAGCAGCGTGGGAGGACTCTGATAAGAATCTAGGTGACCTGACAGAATGAGGGGAGGGGTCTCTTATACACCGCGGGGGGCGTGGAAGGTTTCCTGTAGTCAGGCTGTCTCAGGTCCTTAGATAGCAGGAGGAGCAGGACTCCAGGGTAGGAATGTGCAACTCTCGTCATGTGTGTGCGGACATGTGCTTGAGGCTGTGCGCACTGCACAGATGAATGGTACTCACTGGGAGTGGCTCTCTGATATCCTGGGGTTGGAATTTGGGCACCCAGGGAATCTGCTATTCTGTGGGCTTAGAGATCCACATGTGAGTTCCTGCTGGGGGCTCGCAGTTACCTTTACATGAGAAAAAGACTGATTCAGGTGGAAATGGCCTGAGGACCAGTCTGGTTTGGATTTTCTTAGTAAGACACGCTTATTTAAGACTCCACCTTATCTTCTATAAACTGACACAGTAAATTCATTCAAACCTCATATCCAGCTCTCAAATTATATAAGTATACAAACATGAAAACCATACCAGCAATTCCTCTAAGGGGTCCCCCAAAAAACAAAAAGTAAGAAGATTCATGTGTGGTGATGGGTAAGGTGAGCATCACCTAGAGGGGAAGTTCCCATGTGCCGACCATACTGTCCAGTCATCTCCTGAAATCTGTTAAAGGTGTGGATAAAGCCAATGAGATGCCATCCCCAAGGATACTAAAGACCCATCTTTCCACTCAGCTGCTGCCACCATCTTTCTGGACAAGTAACTGTAAGGTAAGACAGCATCAATTCCCTGGGGTACTGGGACAGGAAGCCCAGAGAAGTAGGCATGCAGAAGCTGGGTGAGAATACCTTTCTTGGTACTATCTATCCACTACCTCTGAGTGCTAACACACAGCGGGAAAGTCAAACACGAAGCTAGATTCAGCAGAGTGTTTCCCTGCATGGTTTCAAACACGGTGAAGACAGAGGCCAGACTGAGTTGTTAGAGATATTCTATTCTTCAGTGAAGCAGACTGGGGTAGGGGCCGGGAACCTAAACCACAGCCTGGAGGAGGGATCATAGAATGGAGCAGAGACAAGATCAAACAGAAAACGTGCAAAGGATTGTTCAGAATGGTAAATCAAAGCAGAGCCACAGAGTGAGTGCTTGTCTGCAGCCTCAGAAGCCTCCATGCCTATTTTGCTTTTTCCAGGGCTGTGTCGTGTACCCTAGTGTCTAGTCTAGTGTGTTCCTGCCACATAGAGGATGCTGGACCAGGCTAGGCATGAACAAGGATAGAGTAATCCTATAGTGGGTAGAGCTGAGGTCTCACAATAAGCTAATATTTGCTGGGGAGAATACAATTTTCATAGATTGGGATAAAGGAACAGAGGACAAAAGGGGTCTAGAGAGATGGCTCAGTGGTTAAGAGCACTGGCTCTTCTTCTAGAGGAGTCAGGTCCACTTCCCAGAACCCACATGACAGCTCACAACTGCATGAACCTTTGCTTCTCAGGGATTCAGCGCCCTCTTCTGGTTTCTATAGGTACTGCATGCACATTGTGCACTTACAAGCACGTAGGTAAAACACCCATAACATAAAAACTAATTTTAAAAATTAAGTGTTATTTAATAAGGACTAACAAACTTATAGATAACAGAAGTATAGTTGGGATTTTCATGAAAAAAGGTCTCATGACAGTAAAGATGGAGGAGGGGTACAAATTCTATTTCTGGCACTACTGAAACTGGAAATCATGAAAACACTGAAGAATGCCCCTTTAAGTTGTCCAACTGAAATCAAACAAGAAAAAAAAGAAGTCCCCGAGTTACAGAAAAATAGATAGTAAATAAAATTATTTTATTTTATGAAAAGCTTCTCTTCCCCAATGGGCTAAAGAATAACATCTGTAGGAAATAATTCCCCTTCTAGATGTTCTCAAGAACACAAGTATTTTATTCAGTTTTGCTGTACCCTTTCCTCCCTGTCACAGAGTTAGTGAACCAGTCTATCCCTGTATAAGGGGTCTTGGAGAATACTGAGACAGGAAAACAGCCTGAGTATGGAGTTATGCCAGGGTATTTGATGCCCTGGGTGATTCAGCAACATGGACTTTGGTATTTCCATGGGGACTGGAACAGAGCCTAATCACAATGAGAGAGAAGAAGGAGCAGAGAAAGCATGGGTAGCAAAGGTGAGCAGGAGGAACTGTGTTCTGTGATCCGGAGAATGCTCTACAATAGCTACGTTTTCAGTTTTGAATGAGTGAGTTTATTAAATATACAGCAAACCAAAGAAAAAATGTATAAGAATGAGCAATAAGCAGCGTACAGACAGGAGAGAGAGAG
>LOEQ01008638.1:84827-102337 GCA_001685075.1 Bramus lutescens
CTCCTACATCACAGCATATCAGTAGAATTATTGCAAAAACTACCATGGAGAAAACACTAGCATGAACACAATTTGGACAGGATGATCATGCAGCATGTGTTTTCTCTAGGACAACTAGTTCATTAAAAAAAACTGACAGGGTTCCAGAAGTAGTTTGAAATATTCAAGACTCATCAGTGCATCAAGAAACCCCAAAATATCACTGAGAATTCTTTCAACCTGAGACATAACATTATTCTCTGTCTGAAATATCAACCTAATCTAAGACAGTAAAAGACTCTTAGCAGAATAAAGGTAAGGCACTTGCCATCAAAGGTAACAATTCCCAGAACTGAGTCCAATTCCCAGAACCCCCACAGAGGAAGGAGAGAACAAAATACTGCAGAGTTTTTTTTGACTTCTATGTGTGTGCTTTGGCATGAGTGCACACACACACACACATCCACAAAAATGTAAATTTAAAATTTACCAAAAGCACAAAAATGAATTCCAAATTAACATAATAACATAAATCTAATAGTTTTTTTCTAGCACTAAATGGAAATGAAAGGAATGAAAATAAAAGGAAGGAAAAAGTTAAACACAAAAGTAGATAGTTAGGGTTATGCTAAAAAATAAAGTAGTTACAAGTATTGTAACTGTAATTCTTGTTTGATACCTGTTTTACTATCTGTAAATTTACCATGTTAAAGCTAAAGCCTTCCTTTTTACTTAGACAGAAAAGCAGAGGCGATGTGGGATTCCCCTCTGTATGCTGTCAATGTGTTTTGCTATTGAATAAAGCTTCTTTGGTCCTATAGCAGGGAAGAATAGAGACAGCAGGGAAAATAACTTGAAGCTAGGAGAAAGAGGCATAGTCAAAAAGGTGTGATGTATCCACCGCAAGAGACAGAAGCTGGAAGGAACCATGCCTGTAGGCCCCAACAATGTGGTGATACACAGATTAATAGATATGTGTTAAGACATGAGTTACTCAAGAATATGCCTAAACTATTGGCCCTAGCAGTGTTGTAATTAATATGGATTCTGTGTGATTATTTTGAGTCTGGGTAGCTAGAAATGAACGAGCAGCCTCTGCCTACATCTTCCCTCAGTTTTATGGACTACTGGAATATTTGTGGATTATTAGTTATTTTTCATATTTCTGAATTCATCAGTGAATTTTTCTGATAATACAAGACAATGTTAACCCATTGCTTCTTTTAGATTGTGTTGCCTAGTCTTATTTAGACTTTTAAGTTTCCATTGATTCTTTCATTATCTCCTTGTTATACATGAGTTTGTTTCGTTAGGAGGGACTGTGATGCTAGGAGAGATCCTCCATCCAGACACAAGGACTCTAATAATGATGGACACTGAGTGGGAGTCTGAAGCAGATTCATTCCCATCAGACAAAGTGTGTCTCCACGAATGCCAAAGTTTCTCTGGAATCAGGAGATCTAGCACCATCAAAAAGCAGGCTTCATTAATATCAGGCCTGTGCTACAATGACAGAAGAAGGGATCTGGAATTGAGGCTACTGTCAGGGTCAGTGAATTTCTGGTGGGGACAAGTAGAAGAGACACATACAATGTATGACTGTGTGACAGCAAAGAATCTGCTTTGTCTTTGGAACAACTCAGATGCAGGAGGGATGGATAGGAACCCTCTTTGCTAAACCCATGCTCATTGGATACATTTCTGTTGTGATAAAATTTCATAAACATGGGGTCATAAGAAAGAACATCTGGCACATTTATGGAGGGATAAGAGCCCATGGAGGTGGGACAGTGGCAAGAAAAGAAGCTGGAAGGATGAAGACAAAAGCAGTAGACTTGAGTGTCACATCCCCAACCTCAGGCAGGAAGTAGGGAACAAAGAATAGCTTGCTCATCTCAAGACATACTCAGTGACAGCCTTCTGCCACTAAGGCTCTACAATAAAAAGTTTCCCAGACTGTGCCATCAACTGTACTTGAGGGTCCATGTGTTCAAATGACCATTCATATGAGATTTTTTTCCTTTTTTCATTTTTTATTGATTTTTATTGAGCTCTACATTTTCCTCTGCTCCCCCCCCCGCCTCACCCCTCCACCTCAACCCTCTCCCATGGTCCTAATGCTCCCAATTTACTCAGGTAGTTTTTCCATTTTACATACCGAACACAGTTCCCCATTCCTTTCTCCCATTTCCTACCAACTTCCTCAAAGCCCACCCCAATTCACTCCTCAGAAAGGCCTCCCACTGGGAGTCTGGCATAACAAGTTGAGGCAGAATCAAGACCCTCCCCTGATTCAGGGTTGAGCAAAGCATCCGCCATAGGGAAAGGGCTCCAAAAATGAGTTCATGCACTAGGGATAAAGTCTAGTCCCACTCCCGATGGCCCCTCAAAGTGTCCAAGGCACACCACTGTCCCCCACAATCAGTGGGTCTAGTTTGAACCTATGCAGGTTCTATAGATATCAGTCCAGAGTCAGTGAGTTCCCACTATCTCAGGTGAACTGTCTCTGTGGGTTTCTCCATCATAAACCTCACCCCTTTGCTCATATACTCCTTCTTCCCTCTCTTTAGCTGAACTCTCAACCCAGTGCTTACAGGGTGAGGATTTTCAGGGTGGAAATTGGTCAAAATTCAATGTCTGATCTGTTGACAGCTCAGAGAATGTCTGGATTTCATGCTCAGGGATTGGTTGATTTTGTGCTCAGGGATTGGATGGATTTCCTGTGCAGAGACTGGTTAGTTTTTGTGCTGAGTTTGTCAGAATAAGAATGCATTCTCTAGGTCTGGTTTCTGGTCTAAAGTGTGTTGCATTCACTGACCCTTTTTTAACATTTTGACTTTAATATCAGGGTCACTGAAGTGGCTCTGATCTCAGGTCCGGCTCTATTCTTTGGCTGTGATTTCAGGGACAATGGGGTTTCTTTGGCTCTGCTAAGAGAGTGCTTCTTGGGCTGTACCTTTGACTCTACCCTACCCAGAGCAAGTTCATCAGAACATTCCCGTGAATGCCTATACAGCATTTTGGTCATACTCTTCTGCTCAATTTCACTTCCTCCACTCCATCCCTGTGACTAATATTGGTTCATTTATAAATGCTCACCCTCTTCTTGCTAATATCCACAGTCAAAACCTCATTTTTTGTTTGTGGAATAGCCTTCTTGTCTGTGATAATATCTCTAGTTGTAGCTACACTGTGTATAGCAGAAGACTTCAGAGATCACTGTGTCTGAGTATGGACTCCACCCCAGAATCTGAACATGTGCAGCTACACTCTTGTTAGTTTCTTTATGTAAATCATCCTTGGGATTTTTCCTGTATCTAAGGGACTGAAAAGGCATCATTTTGTTATTTGGGATATCTCAGATTTCAAGACAGAAAATTCATAGCTATAATCTTCCATTCAAAAGCTACACGAATTTTTTTCTAGCATTGCATGTCCTAAAATTTCCCACAAAATACAGTGGCTTAAGTTGAGCTCAACATGATGGGCAGCCAATGGAAGAGGACATGCTTGGAAAGGATGTCAGGATCTTAACATCTCTGGGTTCTGGTCCATGTGGGAGTTGATGCTTGCCTGCAACCTACCCACATATGCACAGGTGGGTCCTTCAGAAACAACACAGTCTTCTGTCTCATAGCACTTCTGAAGCACACATCCTGCATTCCTTGAAACATAGCAACATAGTTCAGCTTTTTTTCACGTCATTGACACACAGACATGATACATGTCTGTGACCTACCCAAACATGCACAGGTGGCTGCCAAGATCCTTCAGGAACAACACAGTGCTCTGACTCACATTATATCTGAAGTAAACATCCATCAATCTATGGAACACACTTAAGTTACATAGGACATTTTTTTTCAAATCATTGATATTCAGTGACTTATGTGGTCATGGAGTATGTTCCAGGAAAAGATCTAGAGATGTTCCTCATGAAGATAGGCAATCTAGAGAAGGAAGAGGATAGACCAACCATCCATCAGGTTATGTCAGTGGTACACTTTCTCAAAAAGACACATTGCACATCATGATATTAAATAATACCATCCAGCATGGAACTGGTAAGGTCAAGCTTAGTGATTTTGTTATGGCCACTCAGCTTGAACAGGGAAAGATGTTGGAGGAGGTTTGTGGCTCTTTACTCTATATGGTCACAGAGAAATTGGCAACAAAGCCCTACGATGGTTTGGCAGATGATAAGTGGAGCTTGGGCATCATCCTATATATCATGGTCACTGGCCACTTTACATATGTAGAAACCACCCTTGATGGTATGCACAAGATCATCACCACCACAGAGTGTCCCATTCCAACCATTTGTAAAATCCCTATCACATTATGGTTGTACATGGAATGACACTGACTGGGCCACATTCACCAACGAACATCACATTCCAGTAAGGAAATCATTCCGAGAGTCATACAGCCTATGTCCTCCATGGATTAGAAATGTGAAGACACTATGCCATTTCTAACACAGACAACCAAATAGTAAACTAATAGTCACAATCAATATTTTGAAATACTGATTGAGCTGCAGGGAAATTCATAAACAAGATGAGACACCCTGGTTAAATGTGATCCCTGAAGGTTCTCTGGGTGTCCCTCTACCCTTACAGGGAGAGCAAAGAAACAGCTTTTCCAATCAGTATAGAAGCTGGGGAGAGGGTACAGAAGAAAGAGCCAAGAGATACAGAAGCTACACTGTGCTCCACAGACACTCCAGTCTGGAGGAAATGCCCTGTTCATCACCAGGGACCAAATAATAAACAGCAAAAATCAGTATTTTGAAATACAATTGAGCATGAGAAACAGTCATTGACCTAATAAGACGTGCAGGCTAAATATGATGCATTCACATCTTCTTATCTCTCTCTCCCCTTGAAGTAGAGAGTTAGAGAACCTCTCTTTCACTGTTGTCATGAAACACACAGTACAATGAAAAATGCAACAGTACATAGCTTTATATACAATTTAGGTGACGGCCATGAGTACACTTTCTCCACCATCACCACACACACACACACACACACACACACACACACAGTTCCTTAAAGCATCAGCTCTATCACCTCTGCTCCACATATACTACTATTGCAAAGGCACTGCTGGAGACGCCTCTGGTATTCTGCATTGATCACCATGTGTCAGACCCTATTATATGTAGACACTTCAAATGCTGCCACACAACATACAATGCTGTATTCATAAGACACTGTAGAGCATCTCCCTGAAGCTCCCACAGAGTCATCTCAATATCAGGGGCTTTGCACTCTTCAGGCCTTATTAGTCACCCCTAATCCTGCTGTCAAATTCATGAGTGCTCTACTTGTTATCAGGCTGCCTGGACACTCCTTCCATTACCATGGTAGTCTGAAACACACTCTTTGATTTCAGGGCTTGCTTATCACCTACCTGAGCCCTTATGCAATACAATGTATCACATACCTCTGCACTCTACAATCCTGAACCTCAGATTGTGCCTAACATCAGGCAACGCTCAATGTCTGTTATCGCACCTCTGTTACTGCCGGCAAGGAACTGCTCATTTTTCAGCCATGCTAAATCCCCTGCCACTGAATAGTAGTATATGCAGGCAATAAAACAGTGAGAGGCTAGGTAAGGGTTGATGCTTCGCATTGTATGCATGCCTGCATCTGCACAGAAATTGCAATAAGGTCCTGATACCTAGAGGATTGTATTTGGAAGGGGCGTGTGTGTCAGGTAAGTCCTAATCTAAATGAATATGTGGATTGTGGGCTGTAGGTGTCCATCAGGGCCTGTCATGTAATAGTTTTGGGGTATGTGGCAGATCTAGCACAGCACAGCCTGGTGCCTTGCAGTCATTGTGGGGAAGAAGGAGGGTGTTGGTTCGGCATGGGTTGCATCCAGCAATGGGTGTGGAGCAGAGCGGGGAGTGTGCATCTCTAGGATTTCCGGGCTCCAGAAGCAGCAACATGGAGACTCACCAGCTCCAGAAAGTCCTATATATTTCCTTTCTTCAAACTCCGCCTCCTCCTGGGCTTAGGGAAAAGTTGACAGTCAGAGATGTTCATGACAACAGCTTTGGAAAGTTATCACTCTGCGCCTGTCCCACATCCTTATGCAGTAATCTTGGGGGTTGCATGGTGTAAAGAGTGGTACACAGAGCTCATCTGCCTGTCTGCCTGAACACTGCTGACACTACTAAGTAGTAAACCACCATCTTGGCTTAGAACAGGAATTTGTTCTCTCCTGGGGTGTGTCAGAGGCCAGGCTCTCTCTAGATGTCCTGAGGAGTTGTCTCCTCAAGTCATTCTCCAGTCTCTCTATTTCTTGGGCGGTGGCTGCAGAACTCACATGGGAACAGTTAATCTTCTCTGGGTTGTTTCTGATCCTCCTTATGAGCAGAAACTTACATAGATCTCTTCTGTAACTTACATGAACATCATAGAGTTTGGATCTGGGGCAGGTGTAACATTTGAGTCTGAGTTGAGTTTTCTAATGGGTTTGTTATTGATTGCTTTTGCATAGTTATCCTGCAGCCCTTGGAGGGCATACCATTTTCACTGCCTTGCTTTCCGTGGATGCCACTGAGAAAATTAGCTGACATAATATGGATAGGTCTGTCACTTTAACAACAGTGACGGGTGCTGAGAAACAGGGGTGTCTGAGAGATTATATTCCTTTGTCTTCTTCTCAGACATCCTAAACTCTTCTGAATGTCAATTAGAATAAATTCTCTTGGAATTCTACATCAATAATTCAGTATTTGTTCATTGTTTCTCCAAGACAAATGACCTATTATACAAGTGGAGGACCTCAAGTAAACCATGTTATTGATGGCCTGGAAAAGGGGTCCCTGGACACTGCCCTTCACAGGCAGTGCTGTCCAGATACTTTGCAAAGAGGCTCATTAGTTTCCAAATGCTCTGATGGGGCACTTTCTTGATCTGCTCAAGCAAGTTTCCCGGGGCATCTGTCAGAATAGAGACACATAGGTCACCTTTCTGCGCTGTCAAAATATGCACAGCATCGAAGTGGAACAAGGATTCCACAGTAAAACATCCACTGGGGGCTTCCACACGTTGATCCTCCTTTCACCCCCAGAATTTGCTGATAACTGGGAGGGGGTCTATGATTGGATGCCGCAACAGAATTCATTTCATTGCCCTACCCAGGATATCCTCCTGAACCTGTGGGGAGCTTCTGAACTGGAGAGCTCAGGAAAGGTCCTGCTCGTTTTCCAGTGAAAAGAGAGTGCTCTCCTCCATCACTGGCTCTAGTGCTGAGTGTGCGTGTCCTCGGGTCAGGAATTCCCTGGGTGTATGTTTCAGGATGTGACCAGGCATCTACAAGAGAAGGAATATTAGAGACAAATGTAAGAGCTGGTTAAGATTCCACATACCCAAAGCTCAAGAAATCTGCCCTAGGAGGATAATGGCAGGTTTACTTTTAATGCAGTTCAGGGACTAATGAGACATGTACAATAATGCCCATTGTCTTCCAATGTGCCCTTCCTTACGCCAACATCATTATGGTCTCTATATGGACCCCTGACTGCAGGGAGTGATATCTCTTGGCAGCACTGCTAACTTGCAGGAAGGAGGGTTTGAGAACAAAGAATTAATTGCAGCTTCCATACAACACGCCTAAACACAGGCATTATGCTTGCTGCACCCCATCTCACTTACACTTGCCCACATCAGACAGGATACATCCTTGGTGAAAATAAGCATCCACAACAGAACAAATCCTAAAGATCCTGCAGATATTAGGAGAGAAAGGACGGAAACTAGAGATCTGGAGGTGACCTATGAGACCACAAGGGATACAGCATTACCAATATGGTCATCATAGCTCAGTCAATAGGTTACTGGGTGAACATTAAGCAAATATACTTTGTCCAAAAGAACATCTCAAAGAATTAGCTTTGTCCTCTGCACAATGGATACTTGAGGACAGCTTTGGGGATGATGTGTGTTCCTGCTCCATCCAACAGACCAGCAGTGATGGATGGGAGAGTTGGGTGTGGAGTCTTAGTTTTTAGCTGACTTCTATTCTCCCAGGTAAGAGGCAACATGGCTCCCTGAGTAGAAGGTACACACAAAGCCACCATCAGATCCAAGGTAATTTTCAGTATAAACAGAAATATACCTCACATCTCTTTATACTGAGACCATCTCCTGGATCTGGAGCCAGTGATCCTCTTGGGCTGTCTCTCCTGGGAATCACTGACCTGGACATAGCACCCAAGTCTCCCTTCCCAGGCCTTAGCTTCAGTAAAGTGCATTAGGACTGAAACATCCCACTTATGAATAGCGATTATGACCACATAAGTAAGAGCCTCAGTGTCTCATGACTGCTTTTCCTTGCAAGGCTGTCTGCATCCTTGTGCTCAATGGTCTTCAGCCAATTACAGACTAAGTAGCTGGCCTGGGGCAGAGTGACTGTCCTCCCATACAGATGTAAGAAAATATTCACCCTCTTCTCCTCAAACATATCCTCCATAATAGTTTGGAGCGAGAGGGCCAGAGGGCAGAGATGCATTGGTTGCCATAACTTATCCCAAAATCCCTCCGAATCCATTCGTCTTTTGTCTCTCACTACGCCTTTGCTCCTCGGCATCATGAGCTCAATAACCACCTTCCTGGGAATTGGAAAGGGTGGCTTTGGCAGCCATATGCTTATTTATACATAGATCAATGTCAAGGATAAACAGAGAACATAAACCTCTCTCATACAACAGGATTAAATTTAGTAGTTTCAGTAATGCCTTCACATTTGAGACCTACACTGGAGTCCTGGCATTCAGTCCTGCTTGGAGAGTTTCCATGACAACCCCATAGCCAACACTGACAGGAGACTTACCAACCAGACAACCAGGCTGGAACCCCAGCTCTATGGTCAAGGCTCTCTCTAAGCCTGACCGTTGATGTGGGGTATGAATAAAATGTAGTTCCAAGACTGCTGACTAACTCATGTATCCACTATGCTCCAGGACAGGGAAGCATTACCCACCTTCCAATGTGAGGCAACCTCCCAGCATCCCATCCACACTTTCTCCCATTTCTGTTTACCTTGCAGTCACTGTCCTGTCAAGAGACAAATACGGTTGTGGTAAACATCACAGACTAACTGGTCCTTTTTCCAACATCTAGACTGAACCAGCATGCAGTGGGACTGTGTCTCCTGTGTTGACAGCGACAAAGGGATATAGGCAGGATGCAAACACAACAGCAGGCCTGGGAGGAAGACGGTGAAGGGGATTCACCTCTCCCCCCCAAAGTGACAAAACTTTCCTTTGGACTTAACCTTGATAGGAAAGACAGATGAACGAACATTGCTCCATGAAGACTGGTCCATAGGTGCTTCTAATTCACGGGCAGCTTTTGTGGGGTTTTGTACAAGGCTCCACTCTGAGAACAATGCCAGAGATCGCCATCCATCAGACATATCTCTCCTGACCATGTGTTCCTCTGGAGAAGCCTACGGTAGAGGTTTTGTCTCTTTTTGTGCTGGACTTCTCTGTAGTAAAGCACACTGCCATCTGGACTCCCTGCAGGGCTCCCAGATCTGCCTTTTCAGTGACACNTAGAGGTTTTGTCTCTTTTTGTGCTGGACTTCTCTGTAGTAAAGCACACTGCCATCTGGACTCCCTGCAGGGCTCCCAGATCTGCCTTTTCAGTGACACCACAAAAATACCCACCTCATGTCTCAACCTGCAGAGAGGCTTATCACTTAAAAAGATCCTTACGTCATACTCAGGACCCTTGGACAAGAGACCTCTGCTGAGGTAAAGCTGGCCTGCCGCCTCCACACAGAGGTGTGAGTTGCTGTGAAGATCCTGCTAAATGGTAGGTCAGATGACTACAGCAAAATAACAGAAATCAACATCTTCAAAGTGCTGGACCAGTCAAACATCACCTAGCTGTTCCACATCATCAATACTAGAGAGCACACATATGTAGTCATGGAATATGCTACAAAGGGAGATCTGGGAGGTCACACTGAGAAAGTGGGATGTCTACAGGAGAAGCAGGTCCAGCACATTTTCCTTCATTCACATGGTGTGTGCAGTTCACTACAGTCATGAGAATAGCATTATACATAGGGTCATAGAGGATCAGAGAGGCTTATCACTTAAATAGGATCCCTAAATCAAACTCAGGACTCCTGGAAAAGAGACCCTTGCTGAGGTAAAGTGGGCTGTCCTCTCCACACAAGGGTGTAAGTTGCTGTTAAGATCCTCGAAAACGGTAAGAAGAATGACTGCAAAAATATGACAGAAATCGACATCTTCAAAGTGCTGGACCAGGCAAACATCATCTAGCTGTTCCACATCATCAGTAGCAAAGAGCAAACCTACATGGTGTTGGAGCATGCTGTTCAGGGAGATCTGGTGAGCCACACTGAGAAAGTGGGCTGTCTGCAGGAGGAGCAGGCCCAGCACATCTTCATTCAGATGGTGTGCACAGTTCACTACAGTCATGAGAACAGCATTGCACACAGGGTCATGAAGGATCTGTGAGAATCTCCTCTTCAGAGACACTGCTTTTTGGGTCCATCTGCATTGTCATGTCCTCTCTTCTCTTGCTACAAAGTTTCTTCATAATTTCCTCACCAACTGAACAAAACCAGATGAGAATAATGAGAATTGGGTCAAGGAGAACGTTTATGACTTTCAATTTCTACATGGAAAAAGGAGAGATTTGTAAAGCAAACTTACAATGAACTTCTGGGTCACAGAAAAATAAGAATAAACTAAAATCCAAAAAAGTACCTGGGAAACATTCTGAAGATGAGAACAGAATGTAAGGAAATGGACAACAATGAACACTACACAGACGTAAAACCTAGATTATTGAAAAGGAAGAGCAGACCCTAAAGTGATCAAGAAGGAGATACAGTGTAAGTCTACAGCCAGACTATGGTGCTGTTACAGAAAAAAANCTACCTTGTTAACTACTAAGTTCTCAATAACTGAAACAATAGAAATCATATAACCATTAACACTTGGGATATTTTCTCAATGAAATTATAGATTACAAATAGTAACAGAATCAACATGCCTGAAGACATAACTAAATCATAGGGACCAGAAGGATCATGATGCACAGTTTTAGCAGATGCTGTCTATGCTGAGGGAAAGGAATGCAAATTATTAATTTATTTATTACATACCAAGAAAACCTTTCCATTCCCAGATTCTGAAGGAATCGTCAAAAAGCTTATGCTATCAGAATACCTACTTTTCCTGTTCCCAAACTGTATATTTTACTAGAGATAATTTGGTAAATATGATGATATCTCACTATTAACACCATAGTAAACATTATTCATTATATAATGTAGAATACCATGCTGCATTAGTTAGTAGTCATTTGCTTTCATACTAACTCAATTCATGAAACATTTCTCAGAAATCCATATTTATCAAATATTATAAGCCATAAGTACATTTATACCTTATTTTGAATTTTCAAAATTTTTCTTTAATCTTTTAATATGTGTGACAATTTCATACATGATTATTCAATTTACATTCTTTTCTTCTACTGATCTTTTTAAAAATCTGACAATGTTTCTCCTCAGGGCAGATGTAACGGGCATGATGTTTCCTGATAACATGATGTCATGAAGCCAATGTCCCCCACTCCCACTGTTAGGAATCGCACAATAACATCAAGCTACTCAGCCATAACATATACACAGAGGACCTAGGTAAGACCCCATTCCACAAAAGCTGCCTGATCTCTGTGAGCCCCCATATTCCTGGTCAATTGATTCTTTGGACTGTGTTCTTGTGGTGTCCTTGACCACACCTGTTCCCATATTCTTTCATCTGGAAGTATTTTAAATCCTTAAATTGTATGAATTATAAAACTGGAGCAAAGGGACAAATTTCTACATGTGTAACCTACCAAAACTGAAAAGAGGGCAAATAAAAAACTAAGCAAATCAATAGTGAGAAACAGTTTAATATTCATTTTAAAAAATCTCAAGAAAAAAGCTTTGGTCCAGTGACATGATTGGATTCTATCTTGCTGAATAGCTGGAACAGGAACTCATGGAAACCCACTGGCTCATTCTGCAACCTTACTGTTATGCCCTGTTGATGAACACCACACTCCTGTATGTCAGCCAACACAGAGAAGTTGAGGTGGTGCATGACTAGAAGCTTCACCACTGACTGATGTTCACGATACAGGAATGTATTCTGCATGCTACTGGAGGAGAAACATAATCATCAATATCATCCAGCTACAAACCCTAGGACGACAGTGACCCATCTGCAAAGTGGACTGACAGAATACTGGCACAAATACTATGGCAGCAAGCAACCACTTCTGGATTGGATTGAAGGCCACTCCAGGAGATGGAAGCCATACCTGACACTGCTAAAGGGACCAAGAAACTGAGAAGGTCATTTAGGGGCCTAGGGGAAAACCAGATACTATTATTCTGCTAAAGGAACACAGTGATAAAATGTCTCTTGANTATGTCAGCCAACACAGAGAAGTTGAGGTGGTGCATGACTAGAAGCTTCACCACTGACTGATGTTCACGATACAGGAATGTATTCTGCATGCTACTGGAGGAGAAACATAATCATCAATATCATCCAGCTACAAACCCTAGGACGACAGTGACCCATCTGCAAAGTGGACTGACAGAATACTGGCACAAATACTATGGCAGCAAGCAACCACTTCTGGATTGGATTGAAGGCCACTCCAGGAGATGGAAGCCATACCTGACACTGCTAAAGGGACCAAGAAACTGAGAAGGTCATTTAGGGGCCTAGGGGAAAACCAGATACTATTATTCTGCTAAAGGAACACAGTGATAAAATGTCTCTTGAAGATATATGGCTATATCTAGATGTATATGTATGTATATGTGTATATATACGTACATAAATATGTGTGTATATATACATGTGTGTATATGTGTGTGTGTGTGTGTGTGTGTCAAACAGCCCGTCCAGTGTAGCCAATTCTTGAAGGTGATGGAACTAACACTGAGACTCACAACAATGTAGAAAGTGTGTGAGACTTTGGGATATGCAGTCCTAAATGGGATGGATTCATAAAAACCTTCCCGAAGGTTGAGGGAGCTATTCAGAGGAGGAAATAGAAAGACACTAAGAGCCAGAGGTAGTAGATGATGCCAAGGAAAGAAAGAAACACTGTATTCCACATATAACATGACTGAGGAACACATGAATTCAGAGACTGTATCAAGACACAAAAGAATATAAAGGTTCCAGCCAGATGGAGGTTCTAGCACTGAAAAGCTGAAGAGGACACAGAGTTCCAACCTTAACCAAGAAGACATCTGCAATTGTTTCCTGCTGGTAACGGAAGAATAAGTTTTCTTCAGTAGTTTCCACCTGGGTATCTTAAACACTCCTCTTGGTAGAATCCTTGCACTAAATTAATGCCAAACTCAAAATGAACCAATAAATTTTGGTACACAATTGGGCTCATTTTCCTCTCTTTGGGCATCTTATAGGTCTTGAATGCTTATTCTGTTTTTTTTGGGGGGGGTCTCTTTTTTTTAACTGAAAAAGACATAAACCATATCACTGTACGGGTGGGGAGCTGAGGAGGGTCTGGGAGAAGTAACCAGTGGGGGGGATAATCAAAATACATTGTATAAAAGATTTCCAGTGATGAAATATCAATAAAATGAAAGACTGATATGAATGTATTCATATATAAATTCTATCCAACTTTGAAAAAATTAACACCAACATTCCTCCAAGTATTCAGTAAGGATGAAGGAGACACTTTACAACATGTTCTAGAAAGTCTGCAGGAGCCTACTGCCTGACCTGCTGACTTCAGCTTCCTCCCTTGATCTCCCAGTTGTAAAAACAGCACCTAAGGCCACAAGTTTCCCTCTAAACTCCATGTGTCTGGGTTGTGACACAAACTGATAAACACACACAGCAAAATAAATAATACAAAATAACCCTAAGTGTAAAATAAACAGGAGGTGTAAGTGAAGAGTTTATGTACCTAGATACGACAATCCTTAATGAAAGAAAGTGAAACCTTCTAGCAAGTTCAACAACACAGAAACAAGGACAAGCTTATGTTCAAAATGAGTTCTTCACTTAACAGCAGCAGTACAATTCTAATATAAATTCTGACAAATAAAACATATAAAGAGGATACAGGACAAAAAGTCCATAGTTCTAAGAATGGCATTTAGTCTTTTTCCAGAAAACAGTTGCAAATGAAGATGATTTTGTTATATGTGACTTACTTGCCAGTTTCCAAAGGTAAATTTTGAGGGAACATAAGACAGGCCAGGGAGGACATGGAATAGGACAGTAGTCTCCCTGGGACTGTCCACAGTGTTCTGGGAAGGAGCATGGGTGTCTCAGCCAACACAGATTCATTAGACAAACAGTGATGCTCAGAGTCCTAGGTGGTTCAGGATCCTGGCCTGGGCTTCTGACTACCCACAATTAGGAACAAGAGCTGTTGATCTAATCCACACTCCAAAGTGGTTTTGACAAAAAAATATAATAATAATAATAATAATAATAATAATAATAATAACAACAACAACATTGTGGGTCCCATGAAAGCAAACAAAAACAGTCTTGGTAGTCTTGGTAGACAGCAGTCAATCACGACATACCTGGTGTTGCTTGAGTAGATGAGAAACTCCTATTCCAAATCCGTGCCACAATGCATTGTCTGTGTGCACTGCCTCTGCCACTAGTGTCCTCCAAGTGAAAGCCCTGCCTTCAACAGCTTATAACTGTCACCAACTGACTCTTAGCCACGTCCCTCGTGCTGTGGGTTCTGATCTGTGACCTGATTGCTCACAGGTACAGAAATGAGCCAATTAGATTGGGTAGCCAATCAGAACTTCCTGATTGGTCAGGTTGTAGTCATGTGACTCGTGTCTGCTCTATAGTGATTTCAGGCTCACTTGGACTGCAGCTGGGGTCCTGTGAGAGCAGGGTTAGAGTAGTTTTGCTTGTTCTATGCCTTTTGTGCAGAGACATCCCAGCTGGGCTGCCTCTCCCCTCACTTCTTCTATTCCAGGGTCTCCTTTCAGCATGAGAATAGATTGGGTTTCTGAAGGTCGGATTGGGGTCCAGTCTCTGTCTGTTTCTAGTTTATCCTGAGTTAAAGGTCTTCAGTCGATATCTGTACACTGTTGACTTGTGATCACACCTAAATGCAGCATCAACGAGTGTGGGGAACTCCTGTCTTCAAAGAGCTAATACTCTGAAACAGAAAGGCAGGCTCTCTTAAGAATCCAACATCCATGCTGGGTGGTGATGACACAGACCTTGAATCCCAGTACTCAGCAGGCAGAGAAAGTCACCTGGTCTAGAGAGCCAGTGCCAGGACAGGCTCCATAGACACAGAGAAACCCTGCCTCAAAAAAACAAATAATAATAATAATCCAAAATCCACATATTGAGCAAGTGTTGACCTGTCCCTAAGAGGCCTCTCTCTTCTTTAATGCCAATGCTGAGGGCAATGTTAAATCCTATACTTTGTGAACTCAAAAGTTATATCATTAACTCCTCATGGCTTATTCCTGTTTCTGCTTCAATAGCCAAAAATTAAAATACAAATCATGACCAAAACCATTGTTTGCTTCACCAATTTTTACTATTCCTTGTACTACATTGTGATAGGTCATTTTAATCCATTAATTTGTAATTCTCAGTTGGAGCAACTTCCAAAAATTATTCCATTTGTGTTTTTTCCTTTACTTTGGGAAAACATTTTCAATCACTTGGTGAACTAGTCCTCAAATTATCAGACACAGTTTTCACATTTCCTCGGTATTCCTGCCCAACCAGGAACTAGTTCTTTTAAGGTCTATTGAGAACTTCACATATGAAGACTGCATCTAAATATCTTCCACCAAGCCCATTCCCCTTTGTGCTTCAGTTTACCTCATGTACCTCTCCTCAAATTATGATCTTTCTACTGAGCAACAAGCATGTATAGGTGTGGTTTGTGGACATACTTAAACACCTGTGTTTCTGACCTACTGAGTCCAGTTAGCCTTGATCATTTGTCCCTGTGTCCAGATTGCACCAACGGGGACTGAACAACCTATGTGGGATCTTGTCCCTGTAGCAGAAGCATTCCCCCTTTCATAGGTAATGACAAACTGTAGTTCTTCTTCTAGTGGTGTTCCATGTGGGATTGCCCTGTCCACATTTGCATGTGAACTGCTGTTGTAAAGTGTCTCTTGTACATGTACCCACATTATTGAGAGGCAGGGTTTACATGTCCCATCAAAGACACAACTGCAGATCCGTCATTCTAGATTCAGCACGACATAGTCATTTCTCTGCATTTTGACAGGTTGAGTCTCTATAACAGTCCTGTATTAAAAAGGAAGCTGCTTTGCTGAGGGCCAGTTGCTATACTTCTCTGTGGGTACAAGGTTATGCATTTGGAACACGGTTAGACATCACACTGGTTTTAAAAAATGAAAGTAGTCATTCTCTTCTACTCTGGTCCATGGTGTCTTCTGTGGAGGAGCAAAAATGTGGGTCTGAAGGTCAGAGAATTTCAGTTTGCTCAAAGTTGTTAACAATAACTATGGTTGTACACCCTGGCCTAGGATGTGGTTACTTGGTGTTTTGGACACTAAGATGGCCCCCAGAAGTAGATCCTCTCCACCCTGACCACTGGTCAGAGAGTTGGAAGTTACTTCTGTTCCTTCAAGGTTATTGTCTGTTTCTACCTCAAAGGTCCCACCTTGATTTAGTTCCAGAGAGTTTTGTGCTCTCAAGGTTATTGTCAACAGGTGTGGCTAAATTTCAGACCTTGTGTTTCAGGTATGGAGAAGTAGATCTCTTTNTTACTTGTCTTATTCTGACACAATACTTCAAATGCTTTATTCATTGGTTTGTATCATATTAATGATTTTTTTTATTTTACTACTACCTTTTGTGGTCTGGGTATTTCAAACAAATGAAAATTAAATGTGGGCAATTTCATATTCACTGGAACTCCCACCCAGTACTATCCTGTGTCTGTTTTATTTTTACCCACGTCTTCATTCTCCTTACTTATTTTTCTCACCCTCATTCCCCTACCCTGGTAAGTGGTATACTTGTCTAAGCTGGTCTCCAACAGCCTTCAGCCAAGGTTATTTGTCTAGGTTTGCAGTGCCAGACGTACATGCCTTAGCCAGGTGTTTGTTTCCCCAAGATGAAAGTGCCACTACTGCTCCATTGCAGCTCTCTCGCAGGCCCGTTCATTTCTGCAGATCATAGACCTGCAGCTGGGTGAGCCAACACATTTCTCCTCTCCTTGTCAGTTTACACAATGCCTTCTGAGGCTATGAAGGCCAGTTCTCATGGAGGCTTTCAGGTCAATTACACTGGAATTCCTCCATTTCCTGTGTCTGAAGTTCGTGGTGTCTTCATCAAAAGGATCTAACCTTGAAAATCTGGGAGGCAACCAATGACAATAAAAGACCCTGATAAATCAAGACCCCTCTAGCAGGAAAAATAGAGCCAAAAATCTAGCAGGAAGAGAAGAGCC
>LOEQ01008639.1:0-10600 GCA_001685075.1 Bramus lutescens
GTGGGAGCCTAGTCTGTTTGGATGCTCACCTTCCTAGACCTGAATGGAGGGTGGGGGGACCTTGCACTTCCCACAGGGCAGGGAACCCTGAGTGCTCTTTGGACTGGAAAGGGAAGAGGAGGGGGAATGGGGGAGGTGGAGGGGGAGGAAAATGGGAGGAGGGGAGGAGGTGGAAATTTTTTAATAATAATAAAGAAAATGGAAAAAAAGAAGTGAGAGAAAAGAGGACAAAGGGAAAGGAAAAGGGAAGAAAAGTCAAAATAAAGAGACCTGGAAGGAAGTCAGGTAAAGCTTTGGTGAAAAGAGTGGCTACCTTTCCAGATCCAGAATCTGACTATGAAGGGATTGAGATCAATGGGACAGAGTGGGACTTAGTGGGCTGCCTGAGTCCAGACTGGATGGACATGGAAGCTAGGCTGCCGCTCTGCTCTTCTTCTGGGGATGTTCACTCGCCTGTCGAAAGTTTAAGGTTTATTTCAGCTGGCCCTTAAGTGTCCAAAGATCACCAAAGTCCTCTCTAGCACGTGTCTCCTTTTCTTGGTCAATAGCCTCAGTGAAGAAACCAACAGAATAAGCGATGGGGCAATTTTCCGG
Source organism: Bramus lutescens (assembly GCA_001685075.1). Taxonomy (NCBI): domain Eukaryota; kingdom Metazoa; phylum Chordata; class Mammalia; order Rodentia; family Cricetidae; genus Bramus; species Bramus lutescens. Next base: position 595 of record LOEQ01008639.1, read on the forward strand.
TGAGGAGGCTTAGCCAAAGACATGGAAGCAAAAGTAGCCAGGGGGGAATTTCAGTAGATCTACTAAAATGCGTGAGTGGGAGATGTGGCCTGCGAATCTGCTAGTGGTGTCCTTAGGGTTTTCACTAAAAACTAAGGGTGTCAGCTGCAGCTCCACCATTGACACCCTGGCCCATGAGACAACCCCAAGGACAGAAACTAAGAGTTAAAGGGAACTAAGTCTGAAAGAAGGAATATGGACTTGATGTAGTAGGAGTCCACCCACTGATTTTAGATTTCAATTACATTCATTAAGGCGGAATCTTTGTACTTTAGGTCACTCTTGTTTGTGTGTATGTGTGTTGGGGGTTATTTAATACAACCATAGCCTCATTCTACTTATATAGATAGTTTGCTTATATTTCTTTTAGAAAATTTTGATGCAAAATAATGCCAAGAGTGATGAAAGAGGAGAGAAAATGGTGTTCAATAATCATTTGCCATTTAGTTTCTTGACCATGGCCCAAATCCAAAACGTTTGGGGGTTCCCCCCCCTTTGTAAGTTACAGTTAATGTTTTCCTTGCACAGATTTTTAGGATTATATCAAACTGTAAGGAATATCTGGCACATACTAGTAGCTCAGTAGTTACTGTAATTTTACAAAACTTCGTCTTCTCAAAATAAATCAGCATCTATTTATTTATTCAACAAATATTTTCAGCAAAGCAGCCCATAGCTAGGATTACTATGGAAAATCAGACTAATTAACCTGGTGTAGACAATGGAAAGACACCACTGGCCACTGGGTGATTAGGAAGAATGAAGCCAGTACTCAAGGCATAATTTTTGTATTTCAGCCCAAACACATTTGCGTGTGTTTTGTAACAAAGCCACAGTATCGCCTGCCAGCTTCCGTTCTGTTACAGCTACCTGCTGCTGCCTCTGCTTGTGCTCCCAACCCCATTAATTATAGCTTCCTTTGATGTTCACTGTAACCTGAAATTTCACAGCCTTGACATTATTGATGGTTGAAACACATGAGTCTTTATTGTGTATGTTCAGGGAAGAGAAAGGTCTGCTCTGAGCCTCCAACACATTCAGCAGCTTCTAGAGACCCTTCCCAATGAATGATATATGCAAAACTCACCTGCACGTTCTCTCTGTGTATATACATATATATACACACACTATATATATACTGTACATTATACCAATAGTCTTTTTTGAAAACTATCATAACTACCATATGCAGAGGTTCTCTTTTATTCATATTTAGTTGCTATATGATAGGTTTCTTTAAGGCATTTTGGTACATGAATATCTTTAGACTCTGTGATGCTCTCCACCTCTCACCATACACACTGCCTCTATTGTTGCCTCTCTCACACCCAAATAATTCCTTTTGCTTTCATGTCTCATGTATTCCATTATCTTCTCTTGTTTCTCCTTTCACTTCCTTTAGCCCTCTTCCTTCCCTTTCATAGCCCCATGTAATAATACTCTTGTGTTCTACATATATAAATTTTTATCTATATTCCAATTAGAGAAAATGTGTCATTAGCCAGAATAATCCTTATTTTTTATCATAGTGATATCTACCTTTATCTACTTCCCTGAAATCATGACTTCATTATTTCTTGTGCATGAACAAAGTTGCATTGTACTTGTACCATGTTTTCTTTACGAATGTATCCTTTGATGAACAACTATGTTGGATCCATACATTTGCCATTGTCAATAGTCCCAATAAACAATAAACATAGATGTGCAGGTGACATGTTGACTTGGAATTCTTTAAATATATACCCAAAAGTGGTATAGTTGGGTTATATGGTTGTTCAAATTTAATTTTTATAAAATTTTTTTGAAATTATAATAATTGTATCATCCTCCCATATAGACTTCTATAATGGTTGTTTAACTTACATTCCTGTCAGCAGCAAATACATGATTCTTTTTTCTCACATCTTTGTCAGTATTTCTTGCCATTTATTGATTGTGCCCATTAGGACTGGGTGAAACAAAATCTTAAAGCAATTTTAATTTGCATTTCCCTGATGGACAAAATTGATGAACACTTTTCAAGTTATCAAATACACTGAACATTGTACTGGAATCCTATGTTGTTTGGTGAACTGTAAAAATTACTGACAAACAGCTCTGACTTTTATATTGTTTAGCTTCTGTGGTAATTTGAATGAGACTGGCCCCACAGGCTCAGCTATTTGAATGTTTGGTCCCTTGCCAGTAGAACAGTTTTGGGAGGATTGGGAAGTGTGGCTTTGTTAAAGGAGGTGTGTCCTGGGGCTGGACTTTGAGATTTCAGAAGCCTGCATCAAAACGAGATTCATTCTCTCTCTCTCTCTCTCTCTCTCTCTCTCTCTCCTCTTCTTCTTTCTTTCTCCTCCTTTTTTCTCCTCATCCTCCTCCTTCTTCTTCTTTATCTTCTTCTTCTCCCTCTCTCTCTATATTCATAATGTGGACAAACTATAGTTAAACTCTCAGCTACTACTCTAGTACTGTCATACTAACCTGCTAACATGATCATGAACTAACCCTCCTAAATTGTGAACAAGTCCCCAATCAAATGCTTTCTTATGTAAGTTGTCTTGGTCATGATGTCTCTTTTCACCAGCAGAACAGTAATTAAGACAACTCCAATAGCCCAAAGTTTCCTCCTCTCCTATAAGATGTATGCATTGGGTTACATTTTTTTTAACATAGAATTAATCACATGCCATTATCTTTGAGCATAAATTATCAATCTGTACAAGACCTGGTCAATTGCAACTTCCTATTTTAGACTACCCTCCAATAAAAAATGGCCCCCTATCTGTTTATGTACTGAGCTAAGCTCCTCCCTCTTCAACCTCATCACTTACTTTCCTAAATACCTGTACTGCCGGCCCCTCCCTCTATGACCTAACTCTTAGACACCCACTAGACATGGATTACAACATGGAGATTTCCCCAGCATCCAGCTCTGCCTTTACATAGCACTTTTTATAATAGGAAAGAGTGACCTCAAGAGCATTTACTCAAACTTTGGTTCACACCAGCTCTGCTTCCAGTCTTTCTGTGTCTTCGCAAGTACATACCATATCCCCCAATACTGCAGACAATTTAGTATAAAGCAGGGCCTCACTGGATATAAATAGTGGAAAGCCTTGATTTCATCAAGGAAAATAAAAAAAATAAAGTAAGAACAAATGATTTGACAGGAGAAAAACAATTTTACTTTTCACCCTCTGTTGTATAGATTCCTTAGGTGTAAAAGATGTTGGGGCATCACCAAACATGGTAGCTGCCAATTTTCTCTTCCTTCTGTTGATTTTTTTTTAATTCTCTGATTTGGATTAGAAAAGATGAAAGGCTGGAATTAACACAGCTGGATAAAGATTGTGGACGCTTCTGAAAAATAAGATAAATTCAAAGTTCAACAGCTATTTTATTTCAAATGCCCATCAGTTTGGCTCTCTGTGAATTGGAATGTGAAAAAATATTACATTCTTTGGACAGTGTTTAATACCTGGTGTTACGAAGAATTCTGTACTGCTTAGTTAATAAAACCAAAAGAAATCCACATATTTTTAAGGATTTTGTTTCAAAATGGAGCTCACAACCTGAGAGACTCAAGACTATTTCTGGCAACAAAAAATGTTATTGTTTATGCCAACCAGATTTTAGCAACATGGAAAATGTCCATTGTAACCATAAAATGAAAATAAAATAAAACAGAGATCCCATATAAAACTATATCTCTAGTTTTTGTTTGTTTGTTTGTTTTTGTTTTTCCCAATCAAAAGCCCCAGTGACCTGGAGATTACATTTTCTTCAGAGCCTCATTTACAAAATTGGAGTCCCTTTAGTATCACCAATTTCTGCTTTCTTTTTTTATTGATTTTTGTTGAACTCTACTTTTTTCTCTGCTTCCCTCCCTGTTTCTCTCCTCCCCTTCAACCCTCTCCCAAGGTCCCCACGCTCCCAATTTACCAAGAAGATCTGCTATCTCTTACCCTTATCCCTTTGAGAAGTTCATATTCCTCAGGACTGAGGTCTAAAAGGTAAAAGGGGAAAAAATAATCACTCATCTTATTGAGTCAAGGAGAAAGTAGTGTGAAGCCAGGGGACTACAATTTCCCTGACATTATAAACATGAAGGAGTCACTTAATGACACATTAGCTTTAGAGACCCCATACAAACCACAATCCATTCTTAGCAAGAAATGAAAATGAATGGGAGTGTTCAATTGAAAAATAAATAAAAATCCTTGCAACAGAAGACAGAGTTATGACCAAATTGGACCTTCTTAGATGACTCGCTCTCTAAAATCTCCCATCAACAGAATAATCCAGTCCCTGGCCTATTTCTTCTGAAATTGTTTTTATCTTGCCAAAACCAAGTGATTCTTTTTTTATCAGCTCACCTATCTCTAAGACCACTTCTTTAGAGCAGAGGGCCTCATCCTCTCTAAATCAACTACTTGTCTCTCTTAGAGTGATGAATCCTCAACCATTTAATCCTCATTTCCACCCCCCCAAATAAACAAACCCTCTGAAACAGTATTAAAATAACAATCCCAATTGCTTTACAGTCACTGCATCTTTTTACCCTCTCTTGGTGACAGTAGTCATTTCTGCTGTGGTCTGTGTTTCTTCCTAGTACAAAGCTCTCTCCATGGGTCTGCACCAAATATTCAACATTTGAAATAAGTTGTTTCATGAATCAAACAATTTTACATGAATTTTTAAATTAATAATAGATTCAGTTTGTAAAGTAAAGAAAGATCATGGTACTTACGAGGATAAGAAAGACTTTCCAAAATGCCCATGGAAAACTGGGTGTGAGAGATAGTGTGTGAACAGAAAAGGCAAGGATGCAATGGGCATTAGAGTTGAATGGGGAGGAATAGCACAAGCAAGCTCCTAAAAGGCAGGAGTGCATGCAAGAGAAATGGACTTGGTAGAATGGAATGGTGAGCTGTATGCAGAATTAATAAAGAACCTGTGAGCTTTTTCTTGTTGTTTTTAAAGCAACAACAATAAAAGAATTAAAAGAAATTTATGAAGGAGAGTGATACATTCACAGCTGTTTTTTTTAAAAGCAATAATAGTGTCTAAGATTGATTGAAGGAGGAAAAATTAAAAGTGGAAAAACAAGTCTGAGCAGAGAATAGTCTCATGTTTGTTTCTTTCTAAACAGATGCCAAGGCTACTGTGTTATCGTGAGAGATTTGTCCTTCAGACTGGAGCAAGCTGATGGCCATGGTATCAGAAGGGTTTTGTACTTCACAAATTTCATGTTTATTCACTTTCTCCTTAAGTTTTGTTTTTACATCTTTGGAGTTCTGGAACCATGTCAATGTCCAAGTGATTTTTTTTTCTGCTCTTCCAAAAAAGAGTGGCAGAGTTGAGAATGCCAAACAAGAAGGAAGAAGTGCATCTTCTTTGCATGTGTCAGTGACCCCTGATCTTATTACATGCTAGAATGACCCTGGAAGGTTCTGAAAAGTCTCATTGTCTAAGTTGTACTTTATATCCATAAAATCATGGCCTTTGTAAGCAGAGCCTGGGAATCAGTTTCTCCCAATGTTTTCATGTGTGAAGGTGAGAAGTTGATGTCTGATATGATTATCGTTGCACTTTGCCTTACTTTTTGAAAGTCTTTCATAGACTTTGCTGATTTGTCTGCACTAACTGGCCAGCAAGACATAAGGATCCTCTTGTTCCTCTTCCCCAGTATGAGGATTACAAGGATATACTGTTGAATATGGCTTTTTATGTAGGAACTGAGGAATGAACTCAGGTCTTTGCACTTTTCAGCCATGCTTTATTAAGTAGGCCATCTACACAGCCACCTCCACATTCCATATCTTATTGCTGAACATGTCTCACCTCCATGAAAAGCAAAAGTATCTAAACTAGGGTAACACAGGTAGAATTGAGAATAGCAATACATCACAAATGGATGATCAACCAAAATGGCTGGATGTATGAATAGAGGAAGGAAATGCTGAGCCAAAGTGTTCCCAACATTATTGGGTTTAGCAGGGAGCTATTAGCAAAATAAGAACCAGACAATGAACACATTTTGATGAGCTCAGCATTGAGGAAATTGAGTTAGAAGTATCAGCAAGATATTAGGTGGAGATGTCACAGGAGAATTAGATCTGTATAGATAAAGCTGTGGGAGGAAGCAACGCTGGGGAAAGAGATTTGCGGATTGATCACATGAAACTTGGTGAAAGACATGACAGCATAATGCATACTAAGAAGAGGAACCTAGAAGAGAAATTGGGATCAGAGGGCAAGCAGGGGACTGCTGGAGGAGGTTGCTTGTTCGTTCCCGGCTGCCCAGAGCTGAAATAACAACACAGAAACTGTGTTAATTAAATCACTGCTTGACCTATTATCTCTAGTTTCTTACTGACTTACATCCTAAACTAACCCATCTTCATTAATCTGTGTATTGCCATGTTGCCGTGGCTTACTGGTAAGGTTCTGTCATGTCTGTCCCCGGTGGAGGCTACAAGCGTCTCACGACTCTGCTTTCTTTCTCCCAGCATTCAGTTTAGTTTTCCCTGACTAGCTCTACTCTGCCCTATCACAGGCCAAGGAAGATTCTTTATTCATTAACGAATAAAAGTAACACATATACAGAAGGACTTCCCACACCAGAGGACAGCTTCTAGCAATGTCATCCAACACCAAAGAGCATCACTTTCACATCCCTGTTTCTTAGTGTCTTGTGCCAAAACTTTTTGATATTACACTGATCTAATAGTATGTTTATGTCTTTGTATCCTAGCTCCATGCAGACATGAGCATGGGCAATGGACATGAACTATATATAATCTCTCTCTTCAATAGGTAACTGATATCAACAACGTGAATGCAAAAACAAATTAACAAAAACACATCCCAAATTAGTAACCACAGGGGTAGTGGGCAAAATCCTCATGTTAACCTAGCCTGTCACTGCCATGCTTCATATTCATCCCATCCCAGTAGCCTCTGTTCTAACCTCCTAGGTATCATTTTAATAAGTAGCCTTAAGTCAGAAATGTATTCAGATCTCACTGAGGACCTGCTGCTATATTGGGGAAAAGAATAATATGCAAGCCTAAAAGAGTTGCATCCCCTGGTTTCAGGGAACTTAGGATCAGTCACACAGGAGGGAAGCTGCCATTTCTGTGATGTCTCCCTGTAAAACCAGGCATGCTGTTATTCTCTCTTACTTTGCACACATCACTACAGTATAAGATACAACATATCACTCTGATATAGAAGCAATCGCTCCTCCACCAAAAGAATAATCATCTTCATCTTTATATCCACTATCTAATTCGCCAATGTTAGATTGCTTTTGTTTTGGAAAATGTGTCTCGTTATTATATGTTAGGGTGTTTTCCATGCTATTGACACCTAATTTCATCTAGAAATATCATATTTCCTATAGAAATGTTCCCCAGACTCTAGGTTTGGGCAAATTAGCTTTCTAACATGGTTAGTGGTTCACAGTTTTGCCTTAAAAAACATATTAAAATTGCATATATATTTATATAGTCTTCCCATTCATGTACAATAGACAGCACACCTATTAATAAATATTATTATCTTAGTTTACATTATACATCCAGAACCTAGTGCAATGCCCATTCTTTATTAAAAATCTTAGTAGAAGTTCAATGAATGAATAATTGAGTGAATGAACAGAGAAAGTATTCAACACATAAATGATATTAATAGAATTAGATAGATAGATCAATAGATGATAGATAGAAACATAGATAGATTGATTAATACATGATAGATAGATAGATAGATAGATAGATAGATAGATAGATAGATAGATAAAGATAGATTAGAGAAAAATATTTGGCAATATGTACAACAGAGTATAGAATTAGACTCTGTTAGGCACCTCCCCAAGGTATTTTAAATGATTCAATAATTGTTGTAAATAGCTCCATTTTATATGCTTTTGATACAGTTTCTTATAGTAACAATTAACATCATTATTGTTTCCTGTAGCAGGATTTGCTAAATTTGACAAGCTCATTAATGGAATCTCTGCAGAAGAAATCAATGACGTTATGTATAAGTTAAAATTTTGAAAATTATAGGCAAATATTTTTAAAGGCTAATCTAGAAAATGGGTATAATTCTGTTTTTCAGGTTGCATTAAGTTCAAACTTTATGATGTTTTTACTTTTATTTATTTATTTTTGTGTTTTATGATGTGTGCACATGGTAGGGAGTGGGCCCATATGCTCGGAGTCCAGATGAAGATGTTGAATGTCCTGTTCCATCACACTCCACCCTATTCCCTTAAGACGGGATAGGTCTGTCATCAAATCTAGAGCTAAGTTTCCATCCACAAGCTGCACTGATTCTGTCCCTGTTTCTCAAAACCATGTTCAGCTTTTTACACAAAAAGCGTGTGCTCTGATTTGAACTCAGGCCTCTGTGCTTGTACAGGTAGTACTTTAATCCATGGAGCCATCTCCTCAGTCTGTCTATGATGCTTTTAATTACACATGCATTGGAGAGTCTATCTTTCAATTTTCAAATGTAAAATTAGAATTTAAAGCAATATAGTTTTGCTTACTCACCTTTCTTAAACTTTTTGACTTAATAATTGTGATATTATGACTATCTTATTACTTCAGTTTTCGGAGAACCAGAACAGATAGACTTTAAGTCAACCATAACTATGAGTGGTATATATTACAGATTAAAAATAGTTCAATGATGGATATATGAGAAACACCTAGGCAGATATATATGTATAAGTGCTTTGCACGGGTAAGAAATTGTCGTGTGTTATATATACACCCATTTCTTCTTCACTGTCACAACTCAAGAGAGTATAATTATTCACATGTTGCTGAATACAGTATGATGTTCAGAAGATTAATTCCCTAAAAGCAACTAGAGAGGTACGCAGCTGAACCATGCCTGTACAATTATCTGATCAGTGGCAGAACTTTCTACCTGCATTGCTATGTTGCTAAAAATCAATTACTTTTGAGGTATGTTCATATTACCTTACCCTGAATGCTGCAGTGCTTGTCAAACAAGCACCAGAACTATAGATGCACCCAGGACCTGAGACCTCCATTCTGGATTCAACATTAATTCCACATTAACAAGAGGAACCAGGCAAACCCTGAGGGGATACTGAACATGTGTTGTGTAGAGGCATTTCCAAATAGGAACTGTCCCAGGAGAGTGGCACTCTTGTTCCATTTACGCTTAACCAAAGGGGGGATTCAAGCAATGGTTAAAACTGCTCGTTTCAGCTTTTATCCCTTAGCAAAAAACTTCATGGGTTCTTCAGCTTAGCACTTTAGAAATATTACTGAAGTGTTGCTTGAGAAAAATCACACAGTCACCATCCTAATTGCACAAGTGCAAATCCGTGTGTATATGTGTATACCATGACAAATTATAGAATGTTTATATTTATGTGCATACACATATATGGATAAATACATGCAAGTTTAGACATAAAATGAAACTCAAATACTTGCATGTGATGCATCTGACTTTTGTATGCAGTAAGGAAAGGGCTTTGGGCACTGCTTGTTTGGTGTCCATGCCTATGATGAGTTCAGGGCTGAAGCAACACATCCGAGATGACAAACAAGTCTCTTTCTTGACACAACATCTTCAGCAAGCCATTATTGACGCATTCTCCCTCAGAGTTCCTATTCTGTATTTCTGGTGCCATTACTTGCTCCTCCATCCCCTTCTGATTGCTTCCTGCAGCAACATCCACCTTGGCTTGTCTCCACATGCAGAACTCTCTATGGGAGCTTCTGACAGATCTCCCAAACTGCCTACCAGCAGTGATTAAGCATCCAGGCCCTCAGGCATTAGACTCAAAGGTCCGCTGTTTTCAAAACCAACAAACTTTATTTTATCGTCACAACCCTTATTCTTCTTAATTACTCAAAATATTGACCCGAGCAGTTTTTATGACTGTTCTGTATGGTAAGAGACCCCAATGACAAAAAAAAAA